>CAJNDV010032686.1:15707-95161 GCA_905221635.1 Symbiodinium sp. CCMP2456 | reverse complement strand
CTCTCTCTCTCTGTCTCTCCCTCTATGTTCCTTCTTGTGTCCAGTAACCCCTTCTGTCGGCAGGATGAGGTGGCTGCAGCCAAAGCTGCTGCTGTGGAGCAGCATGCCCGTGGCCCAACGCCGCAGTGCAACGGATAGATTTGTTGGTTGGAGATGTTGTGCCAGGCTGTGGCAGAATCTTCTGTGAACTGATCTTCGTCTGAGCCGCTGGAGCCCAATCTCCTTGGAGCGATATCCGCTTGATTGCTTCCGAACGTCCGAGGGATTGCCATTTTTCCATGTATATACTTGGTTGCGGCGGGGCCCCGAGCTACGGTGACCATTAAACAATCACGGCGTCCACGAGAGCTTCTGCCCGAGGTTAGAGCGGCGTCGCTGCTCGGCCCGTGCCTTTGATGGGAGCGTTGCTCTGTGACTCCGTGGCGAATGGCCCCAAGGTATTTAGGCGCCTTTTCCGAACTGCCAAAACTTGGCAGGTCTGATGCCGAGAAGGGAAGTCTTGGTGTTATTGTGCTGGATACTTGGACTGGAGTCTCTGCAAGACTCTGCCTGCTGCTAAGTTCCGGCTGCCTTCTCCGCGGACGCTCGTCTGCAACAGACACTGCAGAGCCATCATGGTCAGGTGAGAGAGTGTTGTCGTCTTTGCAGGCCGTTCCATTCAAAACTTGGACCGACGCTCCGACCTCGTATAGATCTCGGCTGCCTAATGTGGCAAGCTTAAATGTTGTGCTTGCGGACACGTCTGGGGTTTTCGTTTCATTGAAGCAGTAAAATTTAGCTTCAGCCTGCACAGGCTGCCCAGTGGGTGAAGTGACCTTGGCTGTCTGACGAAGCTAAAGCATGCAGCCGGAGACCGTGAAATTCAATGGGTTCCTCAGCGAGCCCCGGCCGAGATCGAAACATGATAAGGTTTTTGAAGGATTACTCTGCATCGCACACTGTATGCAGCATACCTGGATGAAGATGATCCAATGCCAAGCAAGCTGCTTCATCTCTTGGTGAGACGATTTCGGGGTGTTTTCTTGACAGTGCCAACTTCCCGGTCCAAGTCCGGTGCTCTCTGAAGAGATTCTTGAATCTTCACTTCACAGGGCTGGGACTGGGAAGTTGGCGGCTGCGAGACGGGTTCAAGTTTTTGTAAAAACCCTTGAACTGGGCGGCCTGACCCTGAGCCCCGGGTTAGGAGGCCCCGCCTGCTCTGTACTGCGAGGGCCTCCTCTGTGATCACGCCCTCTCTTGGAGCAGGTCCCTTGAATCGAGCGCTCTGAGAGGCACCACTTCACCTAGGACTTGATTTCGGGGAGACATCTTCGGGGGACTTTGGCTTCAACAGCTATGCTGTGAACATGGGCAGTAGGAGCCTGGATGCAGGGCCGCCTCAGTGGCAGCTCCAAATCTTATGCGGAGTTCGTGAGCTGTAGAGCCTGCGGCGACCCTGCAATGAGGGCCGTGCCCGTGCGAAAGTTGGCTTCAATGATCTTGCCTTCTCAACCTTTCTTGAACTGGTTGCGAAACCTATGGTGTGAGTCTTGAGGCCAAAACGCGGGAAGTCATGAAGGTGAGAAGAAGAGCCACTTCTGCCAGGTGGAATTTTTTTCATCGGCCAGCATGTGCTGCGTCTCTTTCCTGTGGGCGAGATTCTGTGACGAGCATGTACACTGTCAAGAATAGAAATAGCAGGTGTTACGAATGTTTGGAATGTTTGCATTTGCATACTGCATGCTACATGTTTTGAATCAAACAGCGGGCCGCTGGCAAAGCCTGGTGAGTGAGACTGCACCACAGACCCCGCTTGATTCAAACGTACCACGGTTCTTGCCCCTGATGTGATTCCAGCCTCCATTCGCTGTCACATCAGTTGTACAAACATTTCAACGTGTCGAAGATACTATGCCGACTTGGAATTTATCCGGGAATCAACAGCTTCTGTGCCACGGTGGAGCGGCGGAGCCTGACTTCCATTGCACGGCTGAGGTGAGGAAGGGACGTTGTTCTGATAGGTTTGCTTCGTCGACACTTGGGCATGGACCAGCTGTAAGTTGAACTGGCACCGAGGGGGAAAAGCCTTCGTTGGCACAATCTGAACTTGTGCAGAATCGAATCGAACACAGCGCAAGAACCCCGCCAAGGCAACAAAATTGATGCGTAGTTGTGCTTGACGCACGAGAGCGCAAAAAGGCACATGAGGGCCCTTTCCCGTCATTGCCTTGCGACGCTTGCGCACTCGGACGTCCTGCCAGGCCGAGCAAGTTCGGAAGTGATGCGGGCCGACGCTGTCGCGGTGAAAAAACAGTGGACTGCGTGAGGCTGTCTGCAGCTGAATCCCGTGCGGCGTGTCACGAAGACATTTTCGGATGTTCGGAGATTTTGATTGCTCTCAGATCCGTCATAGAGCACTTGACACGATTGGAATGCATTCGACAAGAGATCACTAGAAATCACAGCAAGCACAACCCCGCTTGAACGTGCCTACAGTGGACTTCTTGGGTTGTTCTGATGGCACAGTCAAGTTTCCTCGGCGATGGTAAGCCGAAGCGGGAATCCTTGGGCTCAGCCCGGTTGACTCGAGCTGAAGTGGCCAAGCATTGCACGGCCGGTGACTGCTGGGTCATCGTGAACGATCGAGTCTATGATCCTACGATTGTTAAAGGAACACGTTGTCTGCTGGCTTGTCTAGCGTTCCAATCGTTTTTCTACAGATTGGTTCCCGGTTTTTGTAGCACTCGTGAGCAAGCTTTGCCAACCTGAAACCACACTAGACGAGAGCACTGGTGGTGTGGATTGCATGATTCGCTTGCTAAAGTTGCATGGCCACCCCGAGGATGTGACTGGATTCGTCGATGAGCATCCTGCAGGCAGAAACATCATTCTGCTGCATGGAGGCAAGGACTGCACGAAAGAGTTCCTGGAGGTTCACAGTGAGGACGGCTTCTGGGACAGATCTCGTTAAGTAAAGAAGAGCAGCTGCACGAGGCTGATTGCAAAAGGGCTTGTAGAGTGTGCACCTGCCCGGAGTCCCGGAGGACTACATTCTTGCGTTTGCCCCCAACTCCTTCGTGGGATGCCTTGAAGGGTCTTCCGCACTGCCCCCGAAGAAGCCAGCCAACGTGCCGGTGCCTGCCCAAGAGCCATCTACGTGCCGCTGCTCCAAGACTCAAAACACTGTCCAGCTTTGGTGGCATCTGCATGTCGCTCAGGTCCATTTCGACAGCAGCAAAATCCTGGCACTGAAGCGCAACGTGTATGGCGATGAGCACGAAGCATACCGAGCTTCATTCAGGACTCACCCGCTCAAGCCGCTATTGGCATGCCTTGCGAATGCCTTAGAAACACAGCTTGAAGCCAGGACTTTCCTGCAGAAATACGTGCAGCCTGAGTATGCCAAGTTTGAAGCAAAAGGTGTTGTTGACAGAGAAGTTTATTCCAAGATGGCCCAAGAGGGCTTTTACCTTACGCTGGGCATCCCTTCGGCATGCGGGGGTCGTGGGCTTGACTGGAAACACAACTGTGTCGTGGTCGAGGAAGTAGAGGATCTTGGGTGTGGAGGCCTCTTCGTAAACCTTGGCAATGATATGGTCTTGTCCTACTTTACAGAGAGCTGTACGGACGAGCAGCGAGCTCGCTGGCTACCGAAGCTCAGACGTGGAGCTGCGCCTTGGCAAGATTTGGCATCCTGCGCATGTGTGCGGGTGTGCTTTCCTGTTGTGCTGAAGTTTTAGGTACTTGCAGTGGCGATGTCCGAGCCAGAGGTTGGCAGTGACTTGGGCCAGCTTTCCTGTCGCGCGACGCCTTCGCCCAACGGAGGATGGACTGTGAATGGAAGGAAGATGTGGATCTCCAGTGGTGCTGTGGCGGAACTGACCGTTGTAGCATGTGTCACGGATCCGACCAAAGGGGCCAAGGGAATTTCCATGCTTGTCATTGAGTCGGAGATGCCGGGTGTGAG
The DNA here is from genome assembly GCA_905221635.1 of Symbiodinium sp. CCMP2456. Taxonomy (NCBI): domain Eukaryota; class Dinophyceae; order Suessiales; family Symbiodiniaceae; genus Symbiodinium; species Symbiodinium sp. CCMP2456. The sequence goes on along the minus strand of CAJNDV010032686.1, from coordinate 91,215 downwards.
CTGCGCCAAGCGCTTCGGCAAACTGGGGAAGCATGCCAGTGACACCTGCCTCATCACTTTGGAAGATGTACATGTACCCCGGGAAAACCTGGTAGGCGAAGAGGGGAAGGGTTTTCAGTACATGATGCATCACTTGCCTCGAGAACGTCTTTCCATCGCGGTGGCGAGCATGGCCGCGGCACGGAGGGCCTTGGCTTTGGCGGTGAACTACGTGCATGGCCGCGCAGCCTTCGGTGCGAATCTGGGGACTCTTCAAGGTGTGCAGCAAGAGCTGGCCAAGATTCGGACCGAAGTGCAAGTCGGCACTACTTTTGTGGACCGATGCATTGCGGATGCCTGCCACAAGCAGCTGTCTGCGGAGGCGGCCTCCATGGCTAAGTCTTTCGGCAGACATTCTCCGGACTCCGTCACTCCGTGCCTTCCTTGCCGTTGCATTCTGGCTGTGCAGCATCGCACCGAGGTTCTTTGCTACAGACCTTAGCTTTCGTGTGGCCGATCGGTGCCAGCAACTCTTCGGAGGAGCTCCGGTGGTTTTAGAGTGGCATAGGTCCTCTGCGCTGTGATTGTGATAGTCTTGATGCTACGTCGATGTGAGGATATGGCTATTTGAAAAATTCGCCAATTGGCAAGATCATGGTGGACCAAAGAGTCACACGCCCGCGCCTAGGTCCTTGCAGAACACTTGCAGCAGTGTGGCCAGGGTGAAGCAGAAGCTGCGTGCGCTGAGGAGTTTATGGCGGCGCGAACGAAGTGCAGCTTGAAATCATTTCTAAAGGCTTGGGGTTTAAGCCCCAGCGCGCGAGCAGGCTGTGACTTCGGACAGTTGCGCGCTCTCGACTTCGAAAAGGTAGTTGGTGGAGCTTCGTATCTCGTTAAGGCGATGGATAGACCTGAGAAGACGGGCATAGGGTTTGCTGAGAGCCACAGCCCAGCAGAGATTTCATTTTGACATACCGCCCCCACGCTTTTATCTGGAACGAGCAGTCGCAGATTGTCGCGCTTACTGGTTTGACATAGACAGTGTGACAGTAAGCTAGTAGCCTTCTGCATGCATTAGAGCAGATCGGCAGATGTATTCTGCATAGAGCTTCGTTGGCGGCGCGATGCCTGCCGCGGAGGTACCAGAAGGCACTCGGGTCACAGCAAGCGCCTTTTGAAGCGCAGCATGACGTTACGTGTATGTGTCGCGTGAGGTGGGGGTGCTCCCATCAGGGTGGCCGAAGCCTCTGAGGAGAGATCGGAGAGCCTCAGTGAGCCTCAGAGCTCTGTGAGGTACATCTGCAAGCTCGAGGTGAGAAGCAGACAGTCCTGGATCCGGCAGTCCGCTCAGCGCCTCGGGAAGGGCAGAAGGGGCCACGGTGGACGCAGCTCAGGTTCATGCGGAGTTGCGGTTCCTGTCGAAGTGGCGGCCGCACCTTCCTCTGAAATTCGCCAGCATCTAAGATACGTGGACCCCTGTTGTGGAATACTCGGACATTGCCTGGACTTGAGCAGGAAGGGTCCAGCTATCCCACCATCGCTGCGCTGGGGTGCGCCTGTTCCGAAGCCCCGAATCTCGTATCTTCCCACTTGTTCTTGTCGAATGTGTCAATGATGTCCAGTTTTGTCAAGCAGGGGTTCCTAAGTCTACGAGTGAGCCTTCTTCCGAAGGCCGTGACAAGAGCGAAGTCGCTAAACAAGTGGAGTCCCCGACTCTGTTACCAGCACACTATTTTCCTTTCTCAGACTCTGTCCATCGTCAAACATCTCTCGTGGATTGGTTTTGGATGCTGCTCCGAGCCCTTCCTATGAGACTGCTGTCCAGCCTTGTGACGGTGCGAGAGGCAACTTCCGGCTGCTTTATCAGCAACCCACGGCGTGGTCGCTCGCAAGGACGGCTTGCCATCGGCAGTTGAATCTGTACAGCTGAATGTTGACCTTCTTCTATGGAGGACCTGAGGCAGCTCTTAGCCACGGCCCATGTCGAACTGCCATGCAGAGCCTTCAGTTGCAAACATTGAGCCTGCTGAGGCAAAGGTGGATCCCCAGGGATATGGGGCAGCCCTCGCTGCAGATGATGAAGCTTTCTTGCACCTTCTAGGCCTGCGAGAGTGTCGAAGCTCGAACACGACCAAGAGTCGAGCCACCCCTCCTTCAGATCGAATTGAGATCCTGATCGCGGCACTGCTTTATCAAGATGCAAGTGTGCAAGCCTTACACTTCCTTACAGTTCACCCGGATTGGAGAGGCCAGATGTTGAAAGAACCCCTTTGTCCCAGATCTGGGAAACGCACACACGACCGACCCTGCTCTCCTCCGCACCGCCTGGCTTTGGCACTGCCCTGACCTCAGCGGCCGACGAGCTCCCGCCGAAAGCCTCCAGGAAAGAGCCGCGCAGAGCGCCGAGGTCACGGCCTTGACGGAGCGCCGGCGGCAGAAGCAGCGGCTCCAGGAGGCCAGAGCTCCAGCACGATGCGTCCGCAGAGGTGTCGCACGGACTGCTTTGCAGGCCATGGCGTCACGCGGTCTCCCCGCGGGCGCCCAGATCCAGAGCAGTTTGATGATCCTGGAGCTGCGAACAGCGTTGGAGGCAACAGCACTTTGCCACTAGACCGCTGCAGCGGATCGACCCACAATCAGCCAGGCCCTGTCAGAACGACTCGGCGACCAAAGCTTCGGAAAAGGACTTCGAGCATGCGAGCGCACGTGCTTTTCCCGAGCAAGTTGTCCTCTGCCGCCAGGAGGTGACAAGCAAGCTGGCAGTGATCGTGAAGACAGGACTTTACTCTGGCTTCTCCATCGGATCCGGGTTGAGCATGAGCCTCCAGGCATGGGTTCAGCCGCCTCGATGCACGAGCTTACGCGTTCCGAACCCGGCTGTTGACTGCAGAGCTTGGCTACAATGTCTCCGGATGTCTCCGAAGTGTCGGGCTCGAAGACCGACGACAGTGCCCGGTCGGTCTCCCTTGTACAGATGAAGACCGTGTACCTGCTGAGGCATGGAGAAGCGCTTCACAACTTGGTCGACCGAGGTGCCGGCAGCTACGAGCGGCGCAGGGACCCCTCCTTGGCGGACCCTCCCCTCACAGACAAGGGCACCTCTCAGGCATTGGCTGCCAGAGATCTGCTTGAAAAGGATGCCTGGCTGAAGCCATGATTCGGTAAGTCAAGGACTTGCGCTTGAATTGCATGGAACTTTGCCGTCTAAAGTCACTGGTGGATGGCGCATGATGGCGTCTGAGAACGGACTTCCTGTCCTTCATGCATCAAAAAATGCCTTTCTATATCTAGATTGAATCATCCCTCGCTCTGGAAGGGCTTTGTAGATCGTTCGTGTTTCGTACCTTCCTCGTTCGGTCTGCATTCGCTCAAGACAAGATGCCCCGGGCGAGTACGTCCTCCGATGAGAAGTTCAGGTACAGTGTCGAGAACGCTTTGTTTTCCGAGCCTGAAGGGCGCGGGGCGGGGCGGGGCGGGTGGGTCCAGTACCTGGCAAGCCTGTCTTAGAGACCGCATGTGGTGCATCATGAAGATTCATGACTTATGCACGCATCGACTCCACCTCCCAGCCCAGTCAAAGCATCCATGCATTTTATGATCCCGAGTTTGGCGCCTCTCTGCTGGCATGAATCCGGTTGAACTGTCTTATACCTATAGCCGCTAGTGGGCCCAGCGGCTTGATGCATGCAGTACGTATGAGCTACTCTTGTGGTTGTGATTTGTTTCGTTTAATCTCAACTTGGGTTCAATCTCGACGGTTGCTGGATTACACTTTCCGAACCCACACCCAGGCTTTGAGCGAGCGTGGCGAAGGGAAATTTGACGCGATTGTGAGCTCCACACTGCAGCGTGCCTTACAAACCGCCGAACTGGCGATGCTGCCACTGAAAGCAGAGAATGCCCCTATAATCGCATTAGACCAAATGGTCGAAATCCAATGTGATGACGTTTGGAACGAGTCGCGACACAAAGACGAAGTCCAACGAGATTGGCCTACATGGGAAGTAGAATTCGCAGCCAGTGAAGCAACACATCCGTTTCGATTGCTGGACACAGCACAGTCGCTCATTAGACGTGCTGAATTCGTGTGGAACTACCTGATGCAGTTGCCAGGGTCTGTCATCGGCGTGGCTGCACACGGATGTATCCTTTTCTTCCTTTCTCGACGGATAGCTGCTTCCAAGGGACATCGCATGCCGCCTTTCAAGGAGGACAGATGGCAGAATGGTGAGGTTCGTCGATACATACTCCCGCCTGCCGATGGGATGGCCATGACCTGGACAGAGTACGGCGGCTATCTCGACATGATGGACTATGACTTTTACAATCGATATCACCGCCGTGCGTCCTTCGTGAATGTCGCCCGAATGAGGGGATTCGAGGCTGAGATATGGTGGCTGGCGGCAGAGTGGCGCTGGTCCCGCTGCGACTCGGAGATTGAGGCGGAGCTTGAGAAAATCGAAGTGGCCAATTCGTTCTCTCTTCCATCCTTCCTGAACGCAGAGGCCATCGCCAAGTGCTGTTTTGCACGAATCAAAACATAAGACAGCCCAGTGCAACAGAGGGCTTGACGAGTTCCTTTTAGATGACGGCGACGAGGCATAGCCTTGCTCGCCGCATAGATCACCGACTTAGCGCGAACGCGATTACAGATCTGGCGCAGGGCAGAGCCCAAAAGCAACGAGCTTCGTTGATGTCATCGGTAGCCGTGTGGACTCTAGTGCTGTGTTAGCTCACGCGAGCTCTCAGGCATCTCGTGGTCCTTTTCAGCATTCCGTGTGATCCGGGATCCTGCCTCGCACCTACACCTGCTGAGACTTTGGTGTGCAACACCCGTCCGCTGGGTGTCGGGGACTTGACTGAGCAAAGGTCTTCAGCGCTTGATCGCGCCTCAGTGTCTGTTCCTGTCGGAGTTTTTCACGTGCTTGCGGTGGCCTTGCACAGTGTTTTCCACCGTCTGTGCCTTTCCAACTATAGCTATCTCAAGGTTGTGCGACTTTCCGTCTTTGTCACGGTTTGTGGGCCTTGTTGAAGAAAGGCTGCGACGATGAGTGCGCTTATTTTTCTTGACATGCCTCTGGGGCTCTCTTAGTCGGCCTTCGTCATGGACAGGCTGCCCGGCACGTGGCCAGACTATTCCACCTTCATGCTGGCCCGGACCAGATTTGTTGCCGCCTCTGCTCAGCTCCAGCTCTGTGGCTGCCGAGGCTCTGCCTCCCGAAGATCGCCCGCCCCCTCCGCCCCAAAGTCAGGGAAGTGCCGGCGGCCCAGAAGCGGAGCACAGCGGCCCTCTCCCTCTTGCCATGTGTCCCAGGTGCTGGTGGGCCCCGTTGAGAAGAGGAGACCGGAATGGCGCGGCGCTGGACGGGCAGAGCCGAACCAGCACCGTTGCTTTCCCTTCCGAGGTGGGAGCTGTGGGGACGGCACCTCAGTGAGCCTCAGCAAGCCGACCAAGCCAAGCCTTCGCACCGGAGAGGCTGGTCCTGGGGAGGTCGCAAACGTCCCGTGCAATTTGGCGGACCAGGCCGTCTCTCCTGCTCTGCGAGCCACATCTTTGACGGTCTCTCCTCTTTTCACAGCACCACCTGACCGGGATGCGTGACATCTTACACATCATGCTGGTCACTGCTGCCAAAATGCAGGAAAGGCACCGCCTGCCATTTATGCCATCTGCTTCGGAATGGTCACCAGCTTAGTGGCAAGGAGAGCTCGACTCAGGTGTTCTTCGCAGATACCGAAAGACAGATGCCGAAAGACTCGTTCTATGTCTTGCTTTGGAGGCTTTCGCAACCCGCTTTCCATACTTGCCCAGGGGTCAGGAAGGCCGTCAAGTCTGAGCATGATGGGTTACAGTACCCGCCTCCGGGAGAAGCAGGGAGGTCCTTAGACTGTAGACAGTCGCAGCTGGGGCAGTAGCCCGGCAAGATGTCTGAGGCATCCGGCCTTTCGTTTGCCGTGGCCCTCGCGTGTGGACTTGGTCCCGGGAGGCCCTTTGCAGCGCATGAGTGCTCGTTTTGTTTTAGTACATCTGCCGCATTGTTCTAGACCCCGTGAAGCTGTCATATGGCTCCGGCGGGATTTTGCTCAAAATCAAAGCCTGACATGAATGGCTTCGATCCGTTACCGGGTGCCTAGATGCCTTCTTTGGAGGAGGCTCCCCTCGTGAGCTCGCGGACCTTGGAAGTAGATGAGGGCTCCCTCAACCAGTCCACGCGTCCGACGCTCGTCAAGGCGCCGAAGCGTTTTGCTCCGGCCTGCCCCCTCGGCTTAGGCCCTTAGGCTCTGCTGCAGTGACTTCATGTGTGCATGCGCAGGTGTTGCAGAGGAGTTGGAGCCACATTGGCTGGCTCTGCATTTCTCTCGCCACAATATGTTGCGCCATCGGTTTAAGCTCAGTGGCTTCGCGCAGACAGCTACAGCAGCTACGGGCGACGGCCGTCCGGATGGACGAGAAAGCTGCAGTTTTACCCGTGCCGGATCTATTCTGCTTCACGGTCATGGGAGTACCTGCCAGGGAACAAGGACTCCTTCTGTCGCAGAAGAGCAAGCAAAAAGGACCTCAAGCTTTTCCAACAGTTTTCGTTTGCCAGCATTAGGGGACTTGACGTTCTATGCATAGGGTGTCGCCAAACTTCAGGACTCTTCGAATGCCCAGATTGGGCAGTTTTCGCATCCACGAAGATACCGCCTTGTTCCCATGTGATTGAAGGCCTTCAGACGCAGGTCCCAAGTGGCGGGCAATGGAATACTGCCCTCAACACACCAGTCTTCGCTGCCATCTGGAAGAAGGTGCTGGAGCTCCCAGAATTCAAAGCCCATGCCTGGACCGTGACTGGGTTCTTGTTAAGGGGCTTTAATTTAAGTTGCCATACTGGGGATCTATAGTAAATAATATGGTTCCCTTATTATAGTAACTTAAATTAAATCCCTTAACAAGAACCCAGGTGAAGCTGGATCCTGACACCGTCTTCCTCCCGGCCCGACTCGAAAGCTTTCTGCCCAAGAACGCTGCACCAACATTTCTGGTCAACTGCAACGAGGGATTACATGGCCCCATCGAAGTGGTGTCTAAAGCAGCTGTGGAGAATGTCCAGTGGGAGACTTGCATGTCAAAACTCTAGTTTCGTTACCTTTTCGCAGGTTCCTTTGCATCCTGTCTTGCAGTCTCTGCCCTTCAGGAATGGTCAAGTAAGCATAGTAAGGTTATGTTTCTTGCGAACGTGTCTTGCTTGACCGGTCTTCTTCTCTGATTATCCATGCAGTGCCGCCGACGTTACTTCAACTTCCCGTTTCAATTTGCTGTCATTGCTGCCTGTTACCGTTTACTCAGGAGACATGCTTACTGCGTGTGTTGGGATGGATCAGGGTGGGGCACTTCCGCTTTGGTTCTTGCTGAACTTCTGTCGACTTGGAAGCGCAAGCCATGAAATTCTCACGTGGCCTCCAGCTGAGGAAACATGCGGCAACATCCAGCAAGAGGACCTGAGGGGTCTTGAGGTTTGGATTGAAGAAGCCGACCCCGGCTAGCTACGTTGCTACTTTACAGCTGGACTCGCAAGCATAGTGCAAACAGAGAGGTTTGTGGTTGCCTCTGATTCCTGCTCCAGGACCTGTGGCTCCAAAGTTGTTTGTTCCGATCGGGGGCTTTACCCCGGCCGGCCTTCCCTGGCATGCTCCTGGAGAAGGGATGCGTTCCCAGAATCCAGGCCAGCTGCGGACGCTCAGCCTAATCGGTGTGTTTGTTCCCAGCAGAGTTCCGTACAACTGCTGACGCCCCCGATGTGACACCCAAGGTACAGCCAATGTGGCTTTTCATCCGAAGAAGACGTTTCCTGAGTGGTGGAGCTGTTGGCTCCAAGCTTTCGCTTTCCCACAGCCGGGCTGGACAGGCGAGGTCCGCAACACCCGCTGTGAACCTGGAGCAGGCTGGGGGGCCTTCCATGGGAGCACTCAAGCACTGTGACGACCCAGTTCATGAGCTCGCATGTTGCTGCAGGAGGACACGGCGTGCACATGCACAAACCATGCAAGCATAGACGGACGCTTCAGGCAAGCACTGACATACGGTCGTTGGCTTGGCACGTTGAGGTACTGTTGCACCGATGCAGGCATGGACGCATGCACGCATGCACGCATCCATGCATGCCATGCATACATGCATACATGCCTCAGACTATCCCATACTCTGGTTTGCCAGACCGCACATTCTGGCTACTCATGAACACGAATGATTGCAAGACTCAAGCACACTGGGCACAGACTCGCGATTGAATCTCGCATGATAAGTTGAATCAAGACGCAAGCGCTGATTGGGACCGAGAACCCAAGGGTATTGCCGATTGCGTATATTCCTCGGAGTTGAAACGACGTTGAACCCAAGATCTCTAAATTGTGATGCTAGTCCTGGGTCCTTCTGCCAAGCGGTGCGGTGTGTATTTGTCCTGCGATCAAGAGGCACAGCGTGAGGGAGGCCTCAGCATTTTGCTTCTGTCGTTGCTTCCGGGGAGCCGACAGCCAAAACTCTACCCTCCAGTCTTGCAGTGGCTCCTGCAAAGACCCAAAGTGCAGCCGAGCTTGCGGTGGCAAACCTATCGGGACAGCCTTCAAGACCTGCAGACCATGGAGGTACTAGGTGAGATGCGAGGGAGGGAGACAGTTGCAGATTTCACAGAGGCGGCGACACTATTCTCGGGCAAGCAGAGCCTTTCTCCAAGTCGATGTCTCCAGCGGACTGTTCCTTGCGCTGCAAGAAGCGACAGGATCTCAGGAAGGACACGACTGCTACCGACCCCTGCACGGTGAAGCCAAGGCCAACGTGCATGTGAGCGTGTTCAAGCTTGTGAGGCTGTCTTTTGGCATCGGTCAGTTGAGGGCACAGCATTTCCGGAGCTTTGCTAAGTGCGGTTGAAGTGAACCGAGGTAATCGTTCTGGAGAGCCAGGATCCAACCCCATGCCAGATGCGCACGAATCTGGAGCTCTCGAAATGTGTGGCTGCAAGCGGATACAGTGTTTGGGCGAAACCCTTGCCAACAACCACAACTGCATCAGCTGCGACAACCGTAGCATCTACTACGACAACTACGACTGCGGTGAGCAGAGTGCCGAGAATCGCTCCGAACCAGGCGAGGACTAGGGAGGTGCTGTGAGTGCTCTGTTGCAGGCTGTACTGATTTACCTCCTCATTCCTAAGGCTTCAACGATATCTTCACCTTCGAATACCAGCAACGCAACTGCAAAATCCAAAGATGATTTGCGACAAGATCTTGGTACTTGGCAAGAGTGGGGGTCACTGAATTGCTTCCACACCTTTGCTTCAGAGCCGATCGCCGTCTCTTCGTATGTGGCTGAGAACTTGGAGGACTGCCTGTCGGAATGCGTCGAGCACAGCGACTGCGATGCTGTGGTTTATGCCGTGGACAACAAGAGATGCTGGCTGCGGCAAAACCTTGACATAGACAAGTGCACCGTCAGCGATCGTTATCGGATCCTCGTTCGGCCGCACAGGAATTCCCGACGAACGGAGAAATCCGTATAGCAGACTTTTCCGCTTTGGCTTCGTCAGTTAGCTGTGATTTATGGACCGTCCAAGACGAGTTTAGTAGCGCCTGTCGCTGGTTTTTCGGAGTACAAGCCGGCTCCAAGAGGGAACTTGGCAAGCCCAAGGCTGCCAGTGCCCTTTCAGATCAGACCAGAGCTTCTTTGCCGCGACAGGGATTGCAAAAGTCTTGCCCATGCCGCCATGCCGCCATGCCCGTAACTTCTGTCGCGTGCTTTTCGGGCAGGCCCCTGGCTTTGCTGAAGCAGCTCGCAGAAGCCTTCGCTGATGCCGATGTTGACCAATGAGCTAGTGCTCCTCTTGATGTGCAGAAAGAGGTCATGCATTTGGTGCGTCTGTGAGAGAGCAGGCCATCTGGGAAAGTGTTGGAGGATCCAGCCCCAGTTTAGCTGGCTCGAGGAGGCTTGTAGGCCAGGGTGATTTTGTTGTGCTGCAATCTCTACTCCTCTAGCGGCGACAGGCACGCCAGTGCTTCCAGAGGGTGTGCTCCAGCATCAGTGCAGCACTCTGTTGCCATGTCGCTGGCCGCCTTCGCAGCTCCCAGCTCCGCAGGCCAAAGAGGGCTTGGGAGAGACTCAAAGCCGGGCAAAAGCGCTTGCCAGGTGTTGGCAAAGGCGGTCCCGGCCTTTCAGGGCCGGTTGGACTGGCGAAAAGCCATACGCCGGACCGAGAGCATCTCGGTTCTCATGGTGCTGGTCGAGCATTGCTATGTGCTCCAGCTGTGTCTGCTTTTCTGGTAGCCTTCCGAAACAAGCGCCGCTCGGCTGAGAAATGAAGACTGCACATTGAACATGTAAGAAGTGCTTCAGTGACGGGCCGGAGCGGCTAGGGTTTTCTGAGGGACAAAGAGAAAGAGAAAGAACTCTTCCCCATAAACGAAAGAGGGAGGGGGGCGCCTCGGCGCGGGTTAGCGCAGCTAACCTGAACCCTTCGGAAGGAAGGAAGGAAGGAAGGAAGGAAGGAAGGAAGACAGAGACACTGCGAGTGGTGGCTTTCACACAACCAGACATGGACTGCTGTGCACAGGGGGTCCAGGGCTGAACTTCCCACACGCCCAGCAAGCAAGCAAACACAGCGAGAGAGAGATTGAGGGAGGACATCGGACTCATTTCTCGGGATAGGAAGGAACAGAGAGAGCTGCGCCCCGAGGCTCCGTGAGACGACAGGCTGCCAAGGAAGATGCGCGGGTGCAGACGATGGAGCGACCACTTCTGGACAACGTGATCACTGCTGGCGTGAAGGCCCAAGGGCTTTGACACGACCCTGCATAAGCCTTGCCGGCTTTAGTATCGGCCTTAGCTTTTTTCAGGGCCTGGCCTTCAGGCGCTCGAGGCGGCAGAGCTCAACCGCGTGCGTTCCTCCTCGGAGTCTCCAAGCGATGCGAATGGCAACTGGGGCGGTGAGCCGCGGGACAGCCTGATGCCATCCTCATGCATCACCCACCCTGCAGCAAGCTTAGGGTTGAGGCTTGCGAGGTCATCCAAGGTTTGGGGTGTAGGCTCCTACAAGCTTAGCAAAGCACTCTCAGACTCTGGAGGAATGGGCCAATTCGGATTCGATCACGCAGCAGATTTCGACGGTGTCGCAGATGGGCCCCTTGGCGCAGGCCAAGCAGTTCATAGCCGACAGACTCGCCGGGGAGTACGACGCTGAGAGGATAGGAAGCCTCATCGATGAGAAAGTGGCTTCAAACAAGCTCCTCAGCATAGACAGCAGTCTTTCTTCATCTTCTTGATTCTTCCGTCTCGGTGCTCCAGCCTTGGTGCTCCAGCCGCAGACTCGGACAGGATCATGATGTTCTCATTTTCCACCTGCCCCTTCTGCTTGCGGGCGAAACAAATCCTTCAAGAAGACTATGGCGAGGAGATTGAAGTCTACGAGTGTGACCAGGAAGCCGCCACTCAGCACACATTCATATCACTAGGATGACAAGCGTGATCATGATGATGAGGATGATGAGCACCCACTGATTCACCCCTCGCCTGCCCGCCTGCCCACCCACCCCACCATACCACGACGACGACGACGACTATTGCTACTACTACTACTACTACTACTACTACTACTACTACTACTGCAACTACGACTCCGACGACGACGACTACGACGACGACGACGACGACGACTACTGCTACAAATGCTATTGAGTGCGTCACTACTAGTGAGTGCGTCAAGAGTGGTCTTTGTGGAAATGCAGCTGCCATTGCTCTGCAGCCTCCTCTTCGTCTTCCTCCTGCCGTCGTCACAGTCGTCGGTCATCATTGTTTTCCGCACGATTGCCGATCTTCGAAACGCGCGCCGTGGACCCTAGTCAGGACGGGTATGCCGTTCGAGCTGAGCTTGGGCGGCGAACCGGCCGCACCTCCATGCCCTCCGTCTACTTGGGTTCCTCCGTCTACCTGGGCGGCTGCAACGATGGGGGTCTAGGCCAGGTGGCCGGCCGGTTGGGAAAGTGTTTTGGGATTCATGTCATCACGGACCCCCAAAAGCAGGAGGTATCGCGACCCTGGACAAGCAAGAGCTCTTGGGAAACCTGCTGGCCGAGCGCAATGCTGCCATGAGAGCCTTGGCAGAGATTGGCGTAGGCGGATGGCGTGGCATCAATCGTGCCTTTCAGGTTCCTTCGCTCCGCTAGACTGGCTGGCAACGCTTGGACAACCAGATCGGCAGCAGACCCTGAAGAAGAAGAAGGTCCTCTCAGTCGGTTTGCACCTGACAGCTTAGTCCAAAAATAGAGTGTGTAGAGCGTGTGCTTTGCTCGATGCTGAAAAGGCGTTGCTGGCTGCCTGTGCAGAGGCCTCCCTTTGCTGTGTCTGAGAGGATCCTTTCGATGCAGCTTCGACTTGCGCAGATATTGTGCCCGAGCTGCAGCGTGCAGGCACCGAAGAATGGCGTCGGTGCGAGTGACGCGGTGAAGGACAAGGCCCTGTTCTTGTGCAAGGGTCGGGAAACGTTGGAGTCGTTTGTCGGAGTCTGTAGCTTGGTCCGTCTTGGGTCAAAGCGTGGCCTTTGTCTGTGCGCCCCGGGAACAGGTGGAGGCTGCTGCTGTGGATCTGGAGGCGCTTTGCCCATCCAATCCGGCTCAGGCTTCCCTCGAGGGTGTCTGGGAGGCTTGGCGGCAACTCGGAGAACCGGAGAGCTGCATCATGCTTCAGCTTTGCACGCATCTCCGTGACCTTTCTATCTCCCGAGGATCTGCAGTACTGTCTCCAGGCTGCAAGTCATGAGACCTGGAACTCCCAGTAGCAGCCACTAGTGACTCAGTGCTCCGAGGCACGGCGGAGGGAAGTTCTAACGGCAAAGTCGGCCCCTTCCTGGGCGACGTTACGTGCCTCAGCAGACGATGCTTGATACGCTTCACCACGGAGCTTGCCCGGAGACCTTCGTAGGCAAACCTTCGTTGACGATGTCAAGTTCGTGAACGCAGTGGAGATTGGACCAGTGAAGGTTGCCTTGCAGGCACGCGTCAGCTCCGGGGTCAGCATGATCTTGGAATTGGCTCTCTGCATGCGCCGGGGACGAACCCTCTGTTGCAAAGCTCGCCATGCCGCGAGGATACCCGCAAGAGAGACCTCGACTGGCACACCTCGTACACTTCTCCCACTGGTGTGACTACGTACAAGAACCCTCGCCGTCTGACAAACAATCCAAACCTTCCGAACCTTCTCAATGGTTGATGTCGGTCCATTCCGCCGCCAGCATGCAAACATCTCCCGAACACGTATTGTGCAGTGCTTACTGTGTCCCTCTGGAAATGTTGAGTAGCGATACTGCGCGATGAAACATGACCAGGCAGAGCGGGAAGTCCTCAATGACAGAGAGATCAGGCCCCCGACGCAAGGGAGCATCGTTTCTGTGTATTCATATTCGCCTCTCCTCACAGCTTTGGCAGGGTAACTTTCAAGGAGACCGTGTTCTCAATCCTGGGCATCGAGATCTTCCGCAAGCCGACTAAAGGTGGGATGTCTCGGTGACAGCGTGAATTTTGCTCCAACCCAGCAGCCGACGATGCCAGCAGAGCCGAGTGCAGCTGTCCGTGATGGAGCGAAGTGTAGAGAACCGAAGAGATCTGAAGTCTGCAGGTGCTGGGACCTGGAAGCAGAGGTTTGTGGATGCGGGCCTCCGTGTCATGGACACCCCATCCCTCTTCGTGCTGCGCAAGCGCCGCAGCTAGGGCAGTGAGATGCAGTGAGATGCAGTAAGACTAGGCGGCCAGGGCGGCCACGGCCTTTCCACTGCTTCGCTGTAGAATTGACATGGTTTTCCACACAATTTTCGGGCACTTCGGTCCCAAAGACCGACCAGACTAGAAGTCCAACAGTTTTCAGCCCCCAGGAATCACCCAGGAGTTTGGGATTCAGCTCTTTCCCGGCTCATGGGTGAAGAGGGCGCTCTCCCCGAGACTCAGCTTCTGCTGTTGCAGAGGGTGCAAAACCTCATTGAGGCCGTGCTGCTTCAAGATAGCTTTTTGGCTGAGATTTCGAGCACATCATGGCCTCATCCGAAAAGCACTGAGAAGCATTGGCTGCTCAAGCCCGGGATGCTCGGAGCCGCCGGCCCTGGCACGTGAGGTCCTGTCCTGAGCAACGGACACTCTTTAAGGATGGTGCAAGCTTGAGTCGCTCAGTTGGAAGGCACCGTGGCAGGGAGTGAACATTCTGACCAGCGCGGCTCCGCTGGCTGTGCTGCGCGCTCGGCCAAGCCGGAGACCTGTTTGCAACCCCTTCTATCCTCCATGCCATGGTGACTTTGCCCGTGACTGTGCCGACAACCCGTCCAGGTAAGGCTTAAACCCCGCCAGTAGCATGACAGAAGACTGCAACATCTCCAAAACAGACACACAGGCAGCTCTCAGTCTCACGGTCTGCTTATGTTCTTCCCCTTTTCAAGATGGCGGGGTGCCGTCCTGGGCCTGGGCCTGGGCCTGGGGGTCCGGGGGATGGCCTGGAGAGTGAGCAGGCGCTCCAGGCTCAGGCGCCCGCTGGGAGGAGGTCTCGCAGGTGGGGTCAGTCTCTCTTGAAAAACAAACTAAGAGAGACAGAAACTGCGAACAAAACAGCAGAACAGGACGTCAATGCCCGGCGCTTTTTCTCCTTTCCTTGTTTTTTGACATGTCGCAGGCAGCGTGTCCGGGAGCGCCTCTCCGCTTTGACCATGTGGCTGACAGTGAAGACCGAGCCGTCGAATTCCGGTGGCACGGCCGAATCTGCAACGCCCCAGGCCCCTCCCTCTCCGGCCTCCCCAGCCTCGGCGCGCGCGTCCTTAGAGACTCCACCGGCATCTCCCACATCGGACCCGGAGGCGCTTTGGCAGGATCTTTGGGAATCCATCAGTGCCAGTGGCTTCCGAGATGAGCGCAGTGCCATGTCCCATGCATGTGAGATGTGGCGGCGTCCTTCAAAGAAGAGCTTTTGGTCCAGATTCGCCCGAGCTGGCCCCTCTCAGGCACAGCATAGGGACTGGGAGAGAGTGAGCATGGCTGTGCGTGCTGGAGTCCCGCAAGCGTTGCGATGTGCTGTTTGGACCACCTGCAGCGGTGCTACCGGGAAGAAGACCAAAGTGGCTTCCGAGCTGGGCCAAGAAGCGGACGTGCTGTATCCGTCCTTCGTATCGCAAGGCTTGAGCTTGCGAAACGAAGCTTCGGGTGTCATCGATGTCGACGTCCCGCGGACAGGCTGTGTAGAAGCACTGCTGGAACCCTTGCGCCGGGTTTTGCTGGCCTTTGCTGCAAAGAACCCCCAAATAGGGTACTGCCAGTCCATGAACTTCATTGTGGCGACCCTTCTCGAGTGCTGCGACGAGGAGAGCGCCTTTTGGATTCTCTGCAGCCTTGTGGAGGACATGCTCCCGGAGAATTATTACACACGGAACATGATTGGTGTTCGTGTTGATATGATGGTGCTCAACTCTTTGGTGATGCGCCACCTCCCAACTCTACACGCGCACTTCGTTGAGCATGAAGTCGACCTTTCGCCCTTCACAATGGGCTGGTTCCTGTGTTTGTATGTGAACACAGTACCGAATCCCAGCCTGCACCGGGTGCTGGATTGTCTACTCCACGAGGGCTCGAAGGTCCTCTTCCGAACTGCCCTTGCCATCCTTCATGGCTTGGAACCTTTCTTACTGAATGCAAAGAGCTTGGCAAAAGTCTACGAGCTCTTGCGATGCCCATCGTGCCCGGAGGCGGAGCTGCTAAACACCATGTACGGATCCTGGCTGAACTGTCTCTCTATGGATTCCGTGGTTGACCTTCGGAGCCAGCACCTGAAGGACGTTCTCGAGCAGGCAGGGGGCCGAAAGATTCGGGAGGTCCTCAAGAGTTTTGGCCTCCTTTTGCAGGCTAAGGCTAAGGGCTTGGCTCTTGAGAAGTTTGATTTGGCCGCTAGCCGCAAGCCCAGCGCTTCGCGAGGATGCCATGGTGGAGGCCCGGCGTGCGGAGCTGCGAGCACGCCGCGAGATCGACGGCCCAGGCATCCCAGGCCCAGGCCGGTTAGGGGAAATCGTGTATAGCCGCTATAGCCGTCTTCGACGCAAGAGAGCCTGTGCTGTTCAGGTCTGGTGGTGCCGGTGAATACTGGTAGCGATGAATCCTTGTCACCCCTGAGAAACTTAGAAAGTTTCTTAAAAGTCGCAGACAGAGAACACAGTGATGCTGAAACAGAGTAAAAAAAGATTGACAAGGTCTCACCTTTCCGTCTCGTGTGCTAGGCCTCTGCACGTCTTCTGTTACTCTGACTGAGTGAACGTAGAGATTCAAGTTGAGTCCGACCGTGAATGGTGCGAGGTGCGTCTGACGTTTCGATCTTCCGATCTTCGCAGTCTCGTACCGAGGTTGCCTGCGCTTGTGGCTTACGGCGCTTCCGACTGGAAGCGAGCCACATGTAGCAAGTAGAAGTTCTTCTGCTCCGATTCTGAACGAATGCTGGATCAAAAGAAATCTGCTCAGATCGCTTGTGCTCCAAAGTCATGCCGCCTGTTCAGCTGTGCTAAAGAAGTAGGCTTCTTCGAATTCCATCTCCAATTCGTCAGTCTCGGCTTTGAAACTGGCCTGCGACATACCCTCGCAGCCGGTACTTTTGCGAGGTGGCTTGTGATAGGGTTTTCGTCGTTCTTTCAGCTTCATCTGGAAATGTCGAAGTGCAGGTTTCCCGAACATGGCTCCAGCGGCACGCGGCAGAGAACGTGGCCAGTTTGCCAAGGCTGGCTGTGCTCCGGTGTTGCGGAATTTGTTTCAATTCCGTGCGATGTGGTGTGTCGCGAACTTCTGAGGGCTTCCTTGCCACCCTGCTGGTTGCGGCCCTGTGGGCCGCGAGCAGTGCAGTCTCAGGCGCTGTGACAGCAGAGTCTATAGAAAGCTTCCGACAGATCTTCAGACTGCGTCACAGCAACGTCTGCCTGCATTGAAGGTGCCGTTACCTTTGTGACTGGCGCAGTTCGGAGTACACCTGATGCTCGCAGCCTTGTCGCTCGAGAGGGTGGCGCCGTCCTTGGCAAACTTGCGCCTGGGTTCGCCTCAGGACGCCTGTAGTCCTGGAGATTTGAGGTCGCGACTGGCATGCGGGCAATGTGATGAAGAAGATTGATTTCAAGTGCTGCCCTCAGCGCCGAGAGCAGCAAGTCAGTTGTCCTGTTGCCGGGCTCATGGTCAGGGCAGCAGCAGCGCAAGCTCAAGCGCGCAAGAAGAAGAAGGGAGAGAAGGGCCGAGACCCTATAACCCTTGGCTCAGAGAGCAGAAAAGTCTTCTTCCCGCGGCTTCAGAGTAGTGCTTTAGGTGATGGCAAGAAGGAGGTCATCGAGCGACCCAAGCGCTTCGAGTCCAGCCACTGCCTCTGGGCTTGGGGCATTGCCTCGGCATGTCTTGAAACATCGGAAGTCGTCTCCCTGAGAAGCAGCCATCAGGCCCGGTCTATTACAAGGGAGAGCAGGCGCTGCGAGCCGTGCGAGCCGTGCGAGCCGTGCGAGCTGCGACGTCTCGTGAAGAGCCCGTCAGGTCGCAACGCTCAACGGCACGATGTCGGAGTTCAAGGCTGGCAGTGCAAGCGGAGAAGAGGTGCAGTCGCTGACAACTTGCACCCGGAGGTCGACATCTGGAGTGGTGCTCACCCTGCGTGGCAGGGCAAGAAGGGCAAGGAGCTTCTGGCTGTTTGCTGCATGACTCAGCCAAGTGCAGGGACGTGCCAAAGTTCGGTCGGTAAAGTACAGTGGGAGGTGGTATGGTCTGGCCAGGTTCTCCTGGACAACTCTGCGCTCACGAAGTCCGGATCCCGCCTTGTTTCGCATTGGCTGGCTCAGAATTGACCCTTTGAGAAGTGACCACATGCTGTCCGATACGGAGGTTCCAGGAAAAGTTCGGAATGGCGGCAGATGTCTATGGTGAGCAAGGAATGGAGCAGGTGAAGGCCGCGTGCTCAGAGAAGTTGCAGCAAAATCCGCTTCGCTGCTGAACTGAGCTTCGGCAGGCAAACGAGGAGCTGAAGAAGAAGCAGGAGGATGCAGCCTCGTTGCTTGCTCTCTGTAGCCCAGAGTCTCCATGCCAACTTGCAAGGTTCAGTGTTCTGCGCAGTGCAGTGTGCTGAACAGGAGATGGCAGCTCAAGGTCTGAAGGTATACTAATCCATGAGTCCATAGCCTCAAAGTGCCGGAGGCCTTTGAAATGCATGTAGATCTTGGCACCAAGAGGATGCTTCCAGACACGGCAATCGATTGTCTCCCTCTGCCAACGCCCTACGCAGCCCTGCACCGATTTTCAAGCGGATCTGGTTATCGGCTTCTCAGACTTGGAAACGCTCGTGTAGCTTCGGAAGCTGAAGATGCAGACGCGGGGAAGCTTGCCAAGAGGCCTTCAACAGCTGGCCACACCGCCTGGCTCAAGCGGTGCAAGCTGCAAGAGCCAAAAGCAAGCAGAGAGCGAAACACAGATGCCTGTCGCGGCCAGCTCGACTTCCTTCTACGATGCGGTAAAGCCACAGCAAAGCATCAGTGCCTTGCCGGCTTTTCAACATCCGAGCCTGGGTTGACCTGTGTGGATGGCCAAGAAGGGTGGCCCACATGGCAAAAGGAGCAAGGCAGCGCACTCAACAGGGCCGACAGCACGGTCTGTTCGCACCTTTCGCCTGCACCCAGGGCGCGACGGGAAGAGGCAGGGATTTTCTGAGCAAGCGTCCAGCCGCCCAGCCATGCCTATCCATGCCCAGCCTTGCCCTGCCCAAGGCAAGTCCTCAAGGGTCAAGCAGAAGAACAAGGGCTCTCAGTCGAAGAAAGGAAAGCAGAGGCGATGCCGCTGGCTGCTTCTTTCGCTTTCGCTTACCTGGCTCCGGACCTCCTTGTGCAGGAATGCTGTGAAGAGCGCAAAAGGATCCGGTAAGGGCAAATCCAAGGCTACGAAAGGAGAGCGAGACGTGAAGGCTCTAAGCTCTCTGCCAGAGTGGGAAGTTAGCGACGTGGGTCTGCAACGGCAGGCAGAGCAGAGAGGGGTCAAGCGAAAAGCAGTAGACGAGCAGCAAGAAGAGCAGAAGCAGGCCCGTTTGTTGAAACTGATGTGAAGCAACTCATGCGTAGGTGTGCTTGCGAAGAATCCAGGGCAAGAAGGCGCTGACGCCGAAGAAAAAGCGGAAGCTAGAGGTCACCAAGCTGTACGGTGCAGCACCCAGTCGGCTGGGTGCAAGCGTAAAGCCATGTAAAGCCCATGCTGGCATTGTGCCTCGAGGTGAGTTGATCAATCCGGGGAGGACGCCACACTCGGCCCCACCCTGCGCAATTTGATCATTGGCACTGGGCAGGACGAGGAATGCTGAGGTCATCGTCAACGACATTCTTGAGATTCTTCGAAAACGCCCATTCCTCAGGTTATGTTTGCCAATACGGTGAACAGTGTGGTTACGGCTCCAAGGCACTTCGAACAAGCTGGCTGACTACTGTTCTACAAACGTTGGCGCCCGTGTCATCGAGGCCACAGGAACCCTGGACGGCAGCTGACCCCGCCTGCAAATCTTGTCAGGCATGCCTGAAATGGGGCAGCAAGCCGCAGAGGCAAGAAAAACACCGGAACCTTCCATGTGCCGACTTCGCGGAGGGTCACACTGCAAAGGAAACTCCGTCAGGCGAGAGCTGCTCTCGCACTTCAAAGAGAGCCTCCCGAAGATGGCACAAGACCGCTACGGGCATCAGGCGCAAGCGGACCGTCCTCTTGAGCCAATGAAGCGCTGAACGAGGTCCCTCTTTCTCTTGCAGCCGTGCAGGTTGTCCTAAAGTTGCTGCTTTACTCCTCCAAGACCTCTACATCAAGGAAGCCTACCGAAGAGGAGAGAAAGGCCAGGACGTTCGCCATATGGACACGGCAATCCCTTGTCAAACTGCAGGCCCAGCTGAAGAATCTGAGGGAGATCTTAGATCAATTCACCGGCATCTCGGCAGGACCGTGTCACATAGGAGCGTGCATAGTTGTTTGTGGTAGCCTTGTTGCGCCACCTGAGGTAAGAACCTGCATGCCACCTTCTATCATCGCTTCGGCTGTAAGGTCATCAATGGCTCAGCCCTGAGGCGTCTCTCCCGTCGATGGGAGCGAACTGCCCACATTCGGCCATCTGCGCCTCTCTCAAGGCATTTACTTCTCCACGGCCGCCCGAAGCCTCGGAAGGCTTTACTGTTGACTTCTCCTTCGCGTGTTTTGGCGCAGAGGTCAGAGCCGCGGACAAACGGAGGATACTTCACAGCATAGCCATTCCACAGGCGCCTGTGGCTCTTTCTTTTGTGCAGTCTCCATAGCCCCAATTTCCTTCGAGTGCTTCTGCGAAGGCAGTCGCGTTGCTGCGGCCCGAGCTGCCCAGCAGCAAGCCGTTGCGGCAGTTGCTCCATGCGGAGGCGACTGGTGGCGGAGCATCTTCAGATTGCAAGTCTAGTACATGTGACATCGCGACATCAGAGTTAGCAGTTCCATGGAGGATCAGTGTCGTGTTGTTAGAACTCCTACGGTACAGCTTCTGTGCTTCCTGAGTTTGTAGGCAACCGTCTTCTGGCTTCCGTGGGTGTGTTGGTGTGTCTGATAGTGAATTCTGGCTTGGTATTGGAGTCTAGCTTACTTCCAGCAAATAGGAGAGAGTTCGACACTCACGACCTGGTCTTCAAGATTCCTATCTGCTGAGAGAAGAGTGTGAAGATTGCAGTGTGATGACGTGCCAGCTGCATTGCAACCCTCTGCCAGGATCTCACTGAGCAACACAGGAAAGACATCGCACAGCATCTCGAAGAAGCCGTCGAGAAGGCTGTCGAGAAGGACACTTCCGAATTTCTAGTCTGGTCGCAGACCGCAGCTTCGCCCAGACGGGCAGAGGATGGGTGTGGCAAGTTCGTCAAAATCGCTCTGAGCAGGAGCTTCTCGGCTACGACATTGTGCACCTGCTCTTTCAGGTCAGTGAGAGATGGAAAATCGAGCATCGTGGCCTCTCTCCCAGATGGACAGGCGGTGTGCGAGGTCGCCTCCGATTCGCAGTTGACGCAGCTGGCGGAGCAGTGCATGGTCACTTCCCTAGTCAGCGAGAGCTTCCTGCGGGAGTCTGAAAGGAATAGTGCGTCTCTTCGGAGGACGGCGCTGCGTACCTACTTTCCTCTAAGCCTGGTGCAGAGGTGCCGCCCTGGTATTATCTCCATGTCACTTTGGGCGCTCATTCTTGGGCAGGCTTTGTTGAGACTGCTCGGTGTGGCGAATGCCAAGCAAAGAAAGGCCAGTCCACCCGTTCTCCCCCAATCCCGTCTGTGCATGCCTGCGAGGCGTTCTGCAAGGATTTGAAAGGCAAGTTCGCCCCCTTGGCAATGAATTCTGTGGATTATGTTGTCCGGTGCTCATGCGCTCGTTCACCCTCACAATGCAAGCGGCACTGTGCTCTTTTCAGGTCATGATTCGCCTTGCCACAACCGTGGATGACACGGTGATGCTCTCGAAGACGATGATAGCTGAGTGGATCAAGGACACTTTTTGCTTCCATAGCTCGCAGCTCTACTTTCGGGGCGCGTCTTCGTCCTCAGGACATGGCCGACCTTTGCTTTGACAAGTACGCTCACAAAGTCTTGGCCTGGATCCTTCAGCACCTTGGCATATCTAGGCATGTTACTGTCGCCGCCATGAAGAACCCGGAGGAATGCAGCATTCAAGCCTTGCAGCGGGGGAGCGAAGCGAGCCCGCTTTTACGCTTCTGAGCTGCGTGCATTCGAAGAAACCGGCTGCACGTGCAAAGCCTGAGAAGAAGACTGGTGAAGTAGCCCAGTGCCTCTCTGGCCTCTCTAGTGCCTATGCTCATCGTGATGTACCAGCTAGGGGTTTATACATATGCTCACGGATGCAGCAAGGCTGCCGATGTAGGGGTCTGAAACCAGGATGAAGCTGGCGATATAGGCATGATTAGGCATCGCACGTATCGAGTCACAAACGTTAATTCTACGACTGTTCAGTGTAGCTGCCACATCGCATTGTCAAGCTTGGCTGCGATGAGAGCGAGGCCGAATGACAAGCACCTTTTCTCCCCCTACGAGCCAGCAACCAAGCTCAGAAGCGCTGGGTGCATGCTGGGCTGGGATTGTGTGATGCACATGAGGGCGAAAGGATTCCTACGCTAGGTGCCAGTGCGCCGCCCTACCTTCACCCACGTCGTTGAAGGCGCAGAGTATGCGCAGTCCCGGACCACACGTGGCTGCGAAAGCGAAAGGCCGCCGAGACCCGGCGCCAGGAGCTGCTGCGGCATCTGAAGCCGTGCCCTTGGGGTGCCTTTGTAGGGCTTTGCTTGGAGACGCCCAGAGACATGTCTCGGCATTGCTCAGGCCGGCCATCTGCAGCGCTTTGCTCAAGGCGCCACTGAAGGCCGCGGGTGACAGGTATGCGAAGGTGCGGCAAAGGGCGAAGCAGCGGCTTTAGAACGGGCGTGGCGCAAGTGGGACCTCGAGGACCTCCTCGCCGCTTATCTAGCGGCCGATTGGGATCAGAAGCTCGTGGAGGCCCTTCTGGCATCCGCTCAGAAGGAGGCGGAGCATGCCAGCACAGACTGGGGAACTTGGGGCCCCTGCCCTCGACTCGCTAGGCAGCTGGTGAGGACCTGGGCTCGATGAACGATGGCACCGTGGTCAACACCTTTCTTGTCTTGATGAAGCTGGATCCGGACAAGGCTGGTGCCGTGAGTGTGATGTTGGACATGCGATGTTTGAGCGGTGTCGGTGCTGAGGGGAAGAGGCTGGCGCAACCTCTGTGGGAACGATGTCTGCAGCAGGAGACTTGAGCGGAGGAACGCGAGTACGAATCAGCGATTGCCGAGCCTCAAGGTCCCAGTTGGTCAAGGCTAGCACCAGCCGTTGCTCCTTCTTGCTCCTCGCCATGCTCAAAAGCCTCGGCCATAGCGCTTCAAGTCTTGAACATCTCTGGTGCAATCCGTTGAAGCTGAGCCGAATCCGTTTTGCGAAGGTGGCGATGATCTGAAGCGGTCGATTCTTACGGCCGTGAGGCCTCACCCATGCTGTCCGCGGCCGCATCGTTCAAGCGCCGTTGCACTGGTTCTCAGGGCCAAGAAGGAAGCTATCGAGAAGGCAGTGTCATCGGCCGAGGCACGCGACAGGATAAATTTTGAGTCCCCTGGCCCGGCGGAGCCCCGCGGAGCAGAGGCCTCGGGCCTCCAAGTCGCCGGAGCTCGGAAACTCCTAGCTGAGGCAGCGGGTCACCGCGTCAGCCTCTTCATGTTCTCGCTTGCAGCATGTCTCTCGCATGTGCAGGTTTAGTCGCAGGAGTTGCAGGCAGTCCTGAGAAATGCTAGCCAAAGTTTGCTGCGCCGCATGTTAATGACAGGAGACGCTTGCAGCAATCCGGAACATAGCATTAGAGAAGGACATCTGGTCGCAGTCAGCCTGCAAGAGTCCCTATTATGACTCTGGATCCCGGCCTAGCCGCTGATCAGAGCGCCAGTCCAACAAAAAGGCAAATGCTGGATTTGTGCCTGTTCATACTCGCCTTCGGCATGGGGTGCTACGCCTAGCCGCGATTCGCCAAGAGTGTTTGAAAAGCTCAATGGAAACTATGGGCAGCGGCTTAGCAACTATCCACTACTGGATCGAGCAGTCTGCTGGCAGCGACCCCAGTAGAACCCGAAGCCACCAACAGCCACATCTCCGTCGGCAGCCGGGCCTCGCCATGTCGGGAGTCGCTCGTCTTGGCTTAGCGGAATTTGGCCTTGACATGGCGAGACACCGAGTCCTGAGACAGTGAGACGCGAGATGTGCAGAGGTCACATCGACCCTGGTCTGGCGGGTGGCTCCAACCAGCCCTGAGCGAGACATGCCTGACGATATGACAGCCAGGATGCGATCATCAAGGAGAATCGCTGTCGTAGGCGCTCAGATGCTAGAAATCTGGAGTTACAGATGCCTTTTCCCATGTGTTCCTGCCGAAGCTTGCCGGCTGTTGTCAATGATTCATATGCTGCGTGCAGATCCTACTATCTGGGCCGGTTTGGATCTGGTCGAGCGGGCCTAGTTTGGTCCCTGATCCATAATCTGTCGAGAAATGCTTTCCTGGCAGGGGCGATTCCAAAGCCTGGTGACGCAGGCGTCTACGACCCCTACAACAACGACAAGGCAATCAACGGGTCAGAATTGACAAGGTCCTGTGGTTCAGCAGGCGAGGACATAGCAACAGTTAGCAGAGGAAGAGTCAGACACAAGTCCCCAAGCTAAGGATATTCAGCACAAAGCAACGGATGCAGATGTACTCATGCAGGTCTCTGCAATCAGCACCCAGCGGGCAGTGGCCATTCCAGAGATTGCTGGCTACCAGCAGACATCTCAGTTTTGGGACTAGCTAGCACCGTCGTCACCACCTGCTTTCGAGGTCATGGGACAAATTCCGTCATACCGGGCGGCTGGTGCGGCGCGAAGATGGGCCAAGAGCCACGAAGTGTCAGCGAAGCTGTGTGGAAGTTCAGCAGGTTGTGGCGGATGGAGCTGTCGCAGCCTTGGTGCGCTGGAGAACGGTCCGAGTGATGAGATCCGTGTTGCGTGGCCCAGGATGTCGCCGAGGCCGCGGCCTTTGGGAGGAAACTTGAGGTCTCCGCTTGGTCCCTGCTTTGGACAGGTTGCGAGTCGCCCGGTCTCGGGCGTGAGAACTTGCCTCAGTCTCAGCCGAGCCCGACGACGTGCTCCCGTGCGAATCTGAAGGCGCTGCACCCTCTCGTGCCCACAGCGCAGCCAGCGAGGCTGGCAAACATCAGGCCATAAGCAGCACGAAGGTCTGCGTATTCTGCGTTCGCCCTGCCAGGCGAGGACACCTTCCCAGAGGCAAGACGGGTCCTGTTGGGAGCAAGGTGAGCGAAGCCAGACAAGCGATCTGATTTGACAGGTCGAAGAGCAGCCACCGGTCCTTGGCGTCTTTGTCCCTGGCCTTACATGGGGGTCTTATGTTTATGCTCCGTTCCGGCTCTTCAATCTATGCGGATGTTGTTCAGGCGCACAGCCATCGAAGCTGCAGCCAGGGGCCTCGTTGTAATGCAAAGCGCATGGGCGCGTGGGATTGCCATCGCTGCCGAGGTAGACTCCGAGTTGGCACGAGCTGGCCTGAAGCCAGACGGCCTTTGAGCCCCTAAGGCTCGGTGCAGAATTGCGGGTAGTCGTCGACTACAGGGCTTAATCTGAGTAAGTCCTGTAGCCGGACGGTGAGGACGATCTGACCAGCCCTCAAGGGGCTTTGGCTGTCCGAGGAAAGGAAACACCCAGTCAGCTCTTGCTCCTGTCGACCCCATTGCTTTTGGCATCTTGCCAGCTTAACGTTTCGCAGCCGAGATCGCTCCTGCAACAATCGAAAACACAGTGACGAAAACACGTCCTGCAATGGTATAACTCGGTTTGACAAGCTATGACAAGAGCACAGAGACGGGGCTCCCACAATTCCGCGTGCCTCGCATGGCCCGCGATGCAGAAAGATGCAGAAAGGCTAGAGAGTTTGCAGAGTGTGCTCTCTTCCTTGGAGTTGGTCTTAGAGGCATGGGATCGGCAGATCTCTGCAAGTCGCAAGGGTCTGCAGGCCTTGCAGGCCCTGAAAGGACAAGGAGCCGAAACGGCGGAGGCAGAGGCCGAGACGGCCCCTGAAGCAGAGGCGGCGGAGGCGGAGGCCGCTCTCTTGGACGCGCTGGCCGCAAGCAAAGCCATCGCAGTCCACGTGGCGGGAGCGGGAGCGGGAGAGAGGGAGAGACGCCCATCGGTGAGAAGTTGTGAGAGCGCCTCACAACTCGATCGCGATCCTCTGACTCTGGTCCATTCCGTCCCTGCGGATGAGGATCCTGAGTCCTGGCCTCGGCATCTTGCCTGCCTCGGGTCATTCCGCGTGAGAGATGAGAAGGCCAGCCAAAGACGCTGCGTTCGATGTGCCGGGGCCTCGGTTCCAAAGCCCTGTGGCGGCCTGCGACTCCATGCTTTTGTGCATTGCGGCCTTGCTGCAAGGAACCTGCTGCAGACGGACCAGGTGCCAAAAGGCCGAAGCGCTGCAGCAAAAGCTTTTCAAGCTGCACAGGCAAGACCTCCCCGCAAGGCAATATAGTTGGAGAAGGAAGCTTTTTATGCCTCAGGCTGAAATCGGCAAAGATGGTGCCCCGCAGGTAAGAGCTCTTATGCGAAACCCTCCTGTTGATCGGAATTAGCGGCTCTTGCAAAATCCATGGTAGTCCAGGTCCGGGTGGAATCCTGGCCGAACTAAGACCCTCAGGCCCTAAGGCTGAGACATGCTGACAAACCCAAGGCTCCGAAGAAGTCTAGGGCAGTAGAAAGAACAGG
Source organism: Symbiodinium sp. CCMP2456 (assembly GCA_905221635.1). NCBI lineage: Eukaryota > Dinophyceae > Suessiales > Symbiodiniaceae > Symbiodinium > Symbiodinium sp. CCMP2456. The sequence continues at coordinate 64,885 of CAJNDV010032686.1, read as the reverse complement.
CGGTGTCTCTCAACTCTCCCGTGCAGGTTGCCAAACGAAGGCCAGAAGTATGTGACCAGTTGGAGGAAGGCCTGGCGGTCAGGAGGTGTCTCTTTGACTGCGTGCGGGGAAGGAAGGGAGTGACGGCTTCAAGAGGTTTTGAGCCTTCAAGCGCTCCCAAAGTATGCGAAGGACGTTGGTAGCCCGTCTTTTGCAAGTCCTGCAGCCTCTCTTCTTTCGGCACGCCGATGTAGCAGTCGGAGGAGATGTTGGCATCGATTTTTCCATGTGCGGCCGGCAGAGTTTGGGGGAGTCCGGCACCGAGAAGTCCTAGACTTGAATGGGCAGGTTCAACAAAGATGTTTGGGAACGTGCTCGGCGACGTGGGGAAGCGATGTTGAGCGAGTCCCAGGTGAGTAGCTCTGAATCGCCGTCGACAGTCCTTACGGTCAGTGCCCCTGAAGTGCTCTCGCAGGCTGGAGCATTCTCATGCTACAGGGAGACCTTGCCCAAAGCTCTCAAGGCCGCCCAAGATTCTCAATCGAGCCTCTAACATGGGGAGCTTGTGCGTCAGAGTCTTCTGTCAGGCACCGCAAGGTGGGCAAGCAAAGATTCGGAGGCTCCAGGCACTAGCTTCGGGCCCGAGAGTAGAAGCTTTTGGTGGTTCCAGGAGAGCTTGTAAGGCCCGGGCGGCGTTACAGTACTTGTCGGGGATCCGATTACGTTTCGGGAGGTAGAATTGCTACGCACACGCACACATACAGTGCTAGAGGCGGTTTCGATGATTCAGCTCCTGGATGAAGGGGATTCGCAATGACAGCTTTCGCATGTTTGGAGAGGTCAGCACCGAAGAAAAAATCCTGCGGTGCTACCAGGCGCTTGTGAATCGCGGCTGAGACCTCGAAAGCTTGAAGTCTTAAACAGGAGATGGCAGCTGGCAGCGGCATGGGCCGGGGAGGCTTTTTGCTCAGTGCGAACCTGGACCGCTTCATTGCGCTGATCCAGGAGCATGTGAGCCTCAGGGGCTGGAACCCAATAAGCTCTGCAGATTTCTTGCCAGCTGTTTCAGCCTTCTGCTGCGGGTGGGATAATGCGGTGTAATTAGACCAAAAGCTCTATGCCGGCATGGAGCTTCGCACCTCTACGCAGCCGTTCAGATCAGGTATGTGAAGACGATTTCCTGACGCCCTGTCCTGTGGGGGGGGGGCACAGGGCCGGACCATAGCAGAATGAAGACTCTCCGCCATGCTGTGGGCCGCCCTGCTCGTCCTGGCTGCAGGGCAGGAGCTACAGGAGCCCGACTCTCAAGGCGGGTGCTGGAAGGAAGACAAAGTGCGCTCCCGCTGCTGTTATGGGGGCCCCATTGCTTGCTCTCTTGAGGAGAAATGCTGTGCATATCGCACCTGGGGCTCCTTTAGAAGATGACCACAGTTCTGAGTGACGGACAGACTAAGGTAACTAATGCTTGGCATGCTCCATCAAACTGTCAGAGGTGTGTCTCTGAAGAGCCCAACTGAGGCAGTTCGAATTATGGTCACCTGGGCTTGCCGGGGCTAGAGGGCCTACCCTCAGAACTTTTTCATCGGCTTCGCGTCCTCTTTCGAAGCCAGGGCGAAGCAAAGACTCGCGGTGGGGCTGCGATGGCAGCTGAGTGGTTGAGAAGGACACGGAAAGAGCTGGATTATCTGAGGAACGTCAGCCGAGCGTTTCCGGGACAACTTCCGGACATGAGCGCAGCCTATCAAGCTTTTCTGGTTTACTTCGTGGTTCTTTTCGGACTCCGGAAGAGGCTCAGTTCTGCCGTGATCTCCGTGCTGTTGAGTCGGGAGCCTGGGCTTTGGTTGAGGTTTCAAGACATCTACTCGGCCGCCTGGGGACAGAGAGACTTCTGCCGCTGTGTAGAAGCCGGCGAGTTCTTCGCGCGTTCGCAGGCCCAGTTTGAGGAGCTGGGCGTGGGGCAGAGACATTTTATTCAGAGGTTTTTGAACGGCAGTGAGTGGCAACACCTTGCCATCAGCCTTCAACGTTGTGACAAGAATGAAGATGACATGGTGCATCCGCGAGCAATCCAGCTAATGGCATCTTCCTCGCAGTGTGTGCCCGGTAACCTTGCGAGTCTAATCATCTTGCTACATTCCTGCATACTGGAGCAAGATTTGCGCAAGACGTTCATGCTGAGTGCCGGCATCTTCCAGCTCGCAACCTTTGCTGCTGAGTGTCTTGATGCCCAGTACTGGCATTTCACCGCGCGCGATGCAGTCCTGCATCATGCTAGGCTCATTTGGGAGGTTGGGAGGGGCCAGGTCCGAACGGTTCAGCTCCAGCCGATGCTGTTGAAGCGCTTTGCATGGAACGCCTTCCTGAATCGGGCTCCGGCAGCGCAGGCCCCAAGTTCGAGCACGTCCACATGTGGCCCGCACGAAGTCGGCTCTTCCACCATTGGTGTTGCAAAGCTCGGTCGCTTCAAGTACGGACCGCTTTGCACAGAGCTCGGGCGTTTCTGGCTGCAGGCGGAGATCTTGAAGGACCAACGGGCGACCGACACGAAGCGTGTTCTGGCGATCATTCCCGTAACCATGGCAGGGGAAGCCAATCCGTGGCATCATTTGCATTGGTGGCTGCCTGCCCTCTGGTTCTACAAGCTCAAGAAGCAGATCGACGCTTCGCACTTGGAGGTCGCTCTGGTCTTTCCTCACGAGGAGATCGACTGGGCCACCTCGACTGCTCGGGGTCGTGTCGTCGACGCCACCTTCCGTGGCCACACAGAGCCTGGAGAATGGTCCTTCCTGCAGCCGACGTGGCCGAGACACAGCGGGGGGGGAACACGGAGCGTCTCTGAGCACTTCGCGCCCCCGAACGGTGTGCATGCGGGAGTCCTGCAATTGCTCTCGGAGCTGCCGCCTCGGCCATTGCAGAGCTTTGAGGGGGAAAGCTACGGCAACGTCATCTTGGGGCTTCCATCCTTGCGGTTCTTCCTCCGAACTCCGGAGATGAGCTGCCACCAAGTTTCCGCCCTTCGGCGATTCCTTCTCCACTCCCTTCCGGACCGCTCTGAGCTCGTTCCTGAGCGAGGCTCCCCGGGCCAAAGCAAAGAGCCTCTTCAGCTTGCTCTGCTACAGAGGCTGGGGAGCTTCTGCGGTGTAAAGCGCAAGGGCACGCGCCGCAAGTGGGATTCTCTTGCAGGCCGGCTGCGGATGGCCGGCAAATCGAGAACTTCGAGGAGGCTCTGGGCAGGCAGTGGGAGGAAGGCAGGAAAGGTAGGAGCCTGTGCTTTCAGAGGTCGAAGAGTTTCTTCGAAGCAACTTCTCGGAGCTGCAGCTCAAGGTCATCAAGCATCTTTCGGGTGTCCCGTGGGTGGACCAGTTTCGCATGTTCATCGGAGCAGCACCTCTGCCTTTGAAAGAACAATCGCTTGATTGAGTTGGCTTGGGGAAAAAGATCTCCCATGATCCCTTGATCTGAGGATCTCCTGGTGGCGGCGCACGGCGCCGGGATGGCCTGGCTTTGGGCCATGCGCCCAAACGCTGCCGTCATCGAGCTCAGGCTCCGGCTCTGGGCCTCCGAAGAGGGACGTTGCCGGAAGAGTCTGCAGGAGCCGAAGCTCACCAATGTGGCTGCACTGCAAGGGACTCAGCAACTCTTTGAACCTGGTTTTCTTGGAGAAGTTCTCCAGATCTAGAGGCTCGGAGATCTGGAACGCGGATGGCAGTCAGATTTTTGGAGGATTGGCTCGGCTGGCCTGGGACTCAGCGTATCTTGTGGAAGACACCTTTGACCACGTTCCAAACTGAGGTTGGTATGCATCACATCTGCACCCGCCCTCATGACCTTGCAGGAACAGTGGAAGAGGCCAGCGTACTGGCCTGGTTCTACAAATCTTTCTAGTCCTGCGTCTGCCGAAGGCACGGCTGTCAAAGATCGGCGACATGACGGAGGAAGATGCATACAATCACGGTGACAACGCGCCCCAGCACGCGTTTTCGCTTCTGTGCAAAGCCCAAGTGACGGAACCCACTGCTGACTTCGTTCTGGTGGCAGGTTGTGGTGTTTTTGCCAAAATTGGCGATGCTGCTGCGCTCTGTTTCTCAGCTGCGGCATTATCACAGACATGCAGAGGCATGCACAGACAACCCAGTGTGATTCTTAAGCCACACGATGCAAGGCTCTGTCTCTGGTTCGTGGAGAGCCTTTGCCTTGTTTGGACTATCACTACTGGCAGGGGCTCTAGTGCTGTTTCACTTCGTTTCACACTTCCAGCCCTCGGCGGAGTTGAAGAAAAGAGACGCAAGACAGCTCCAAGAGCAGCTACGTGCCGTCTTTGGCCGCAGGAGAACTCCGAGGCTCCCGACGCAAAAAGAGGAGGGGACGTTGGGTGGATTTCGAAAGGAAAGGCGGAACCCAGACTGGAAGCCGTGGCCTTGACAACGCCCCGAGGCCAAGAGAGAGCACAGAGAGATACCAGTTTGGGTTTTTGTTAAGGGATTTAATTTAAGTTATCATAATAAGGAAACCATATTATTTACTATAGATCCCTATTATGGTAACTTAAATTAAATCCCTTAACAAGAACCCAGTAGTACTCCAGTACTTGTAGAAGTTGGACCTATTGGACCTAGTGTCAACTGCTCGAAGGGGCATGTTCACCGGCCTTCCTCGAACGACCGGGTTGCTTCCAAATGGTCTATGTGGAGGATCGGGAGGGAAGGGATGGGAAATGGGAAGGGTGAGAGAGGAGGGGACCGGGGAACTTTGTCCATGCTCTTTGTGATCGAAGGAGAGGCGCTGATGCGGACCTTTCTTGAACACGCGCAGCGATGATCAAAACCGATGTTGACCGGCTTTGCCACCTTGTGCCGAACTGCATAGAAGATGCTACAGGTAGACAAGTCACCAGGTGCGACCTGCAGCTGTGATTGGCTCAGCTTCAGATATGTTAAGATGATGCTGGTACTCATGAGCAGTCTGATCTGGGCGGGCACAAGCCTCACATGGGGCGGAAGTATGCCCCCCGCCCCCCCTCCGCCCTGCGACACTGACACCTGAATCTCAACATAATGTCAGTCACCCAAAGCATGCATGGCAGCATCATGCAACCTCGGGTGAACTCATCAGGGTGAGACTGATTCCCGATCGGTTCTCTTGGCCGGAATGACTTGCCTGGGGCCGAGGGAGCCGGTCATGCAGTTTGTTATACCATCTCATGTGCTGAACATGCTATCGCAGCGAGTTGAGGTAGCAGGAGAACAGCGCTGATAGCTTTCCTGCAGTTGAGCTTGAGGCAGGTGTTCACTCTATGAATCGAGTGTGCTTCTTCAACAGCTGCTGCTGTTGATAACTCTACTGCAGCTTATGTTTTTTTGGCATTTTTGGGCATTCTTTGGCCGTGGCTGCTCTGCTGGGCCCAGACGACAGGCTGTGTGTTCGTGAGACGCTTCAGGAGTAGCATGAGGGTTTGGGATGATTGTGCAGTGATAGCTGTGTGGCATGGGTGGCATGTCATCAGCTTTTGTTGCCTGTCACACAAATCGGGCCCATCTGCCCCACGCAAACCCGCGCCATCCCAGGTATGATGTTCAGTTTCAGTTGCCTGTCAGGCTCACATCCGGCTTCAACAGCTCCGAGCTGGAGATCATCGTGCTCAATGCCTCTGATCCTCTCTTTTCGGATGCAAATGTGCGCATGAGCCTGGCCAGCGGCTCAGAGCTAGAGATGTGGACCACAGAGTCTTAGAGTCTTAGAGCATCTGGCTGTGGGAAACGGACATGGGTCCCCTTGTGCGCAGGATGGCAGCTGTGGGGCGCCTCGGCTGCACTCGGCGTAGAAGAGCAAGTGCAGGTGCATAGACCGTGCATCGATTGTGCGCAAAGCTCACAGCTCCAGGCTGGAACAGTACCGGGTTCAGTGAGACCGGCAACGCAAGGCCCGCAATGAGAGAACGAGAGGAAGGAAGCGAGAGAGAGAGAGAGAGGCCAAGCAAGAGGAAGCAAGAGAGTCGCTCTAGTTCCCACTTTCCTTTCTTCCTTCGGAAGGGTCCTTTGCCGTGTTATTTGCGCAGCAGTGTCCGACGTGACTGGACCAGTTCCTGCGCCAGGTCAAAGTTTTTTCTTTGTGCACCTGCGACACGCTTTCAATTTGTTAACACATGGAGGCTCGGCTCGTTTCCAGCAAATCTTCCCCGGTTCAGACTTCAAGTCGATACCCAGTGGCAAGTGGTATGGACGCGCCCAAGCACAACTGCTCTCATCCTGTCGCCCTTTGCGCGTCCATGCAATGCAAACTGTTTGTAAGAGGCTGGTCATGCCTCAATGCTTTCAGTGGTGCGAGCCGATTTTTGGAAGCAGCGCCAGCTCATGCCGTGCAGGCACATTTACAGGATCTGCCAATCCGGAGTATGGACTGTCCTGCTGCCTTGGGCGTTCTTTTCGGTCTTGGCCACCGACTCGCAGAATCCGCATAATATGGCAGTAGCCTCCGGCCTGGGGCAGCAGACGTTCGGGTGCATGGACTTCCTTTCTGGCTGTGCAGTCACTGCACTTGTTGGGCACGGCACTTCGGTCCGGTCATTGCTGCACTTGCTCCAACGATCAAGTCTTCAAAAACTATCAGGCGTAAGGGTTGCTGATGTGTTCGGGACGGACAGAGGGGGAGGGAGGGTACGAGGGAAGACAGAGGCAATTGCAGATAGATTGTGGGTTTCATGAGTCTCTTTCTGAGGTAGAGAGATACACCCACCCGACGGTGTCAGTGCCGCCTTCCAGCCGCACACGGCAATGCCAAGTTCGTTGCAGTGAAGCTTTTGCCGAGACGAGAGTACGAAGTTTAAGGACTGGACATGGTCCGACAGTGGGACGCAGTACTGCGCCACTGATAGCTGTGCTTACAGAGGTGACCTTGGCCGGGAGCCCTCCATGAGAAGGCACCGAAAGCTCCCAGACGAATGCGTCTTGCTCCCAAGGCTCCGGGTCATTCTGGTGCCCCTTGGCACCTGGCGACGACTCTGCTGAGCGCTTGAAGTGCGAGTGCGAGCCGGATCCCCAAAGATGCAATGGCAGATCTAGCATTTTGCGGTACTGCGCAGTAACACCACAACAGCTATCTAGGCCTCGGGGGCTGGGGATCTGCTAAGGCAGTGCCCCTGTCCCGCAGGGACCGGTGGTTTCCAATGCGTCAACTGTGTCAGCCCCTCGCATGCCAGCGTGGAACTTCACTGGACGGCAACACACTGCTTCAGGAGACAGACGAAGGTTGCGGAGAGGGTGGCAAATGCATGAGGCAGGCACTAGTGTGATGGCAGCACCGGGGAATCGAGGGCTGTGTTTGTCCATCAGCCCTTGTTACCGACATATGGGCAGGTCCATGCTTTTGGATGGCCTGCATGACAAGTGGCAAGCTTATGCCCAGGCAGAAAACGGCTCAGGTCAAAGCGCAAAGAAACAACGCCGAGGCAGTTCTCCTGCAAATTCTCGGAAGAGCTGGAGCGCTCCTCCACGTACCGCCTCTTTTGGCACCGGCCTCAGCCTTCGCCTTCGGTGCCTCCCTCTGGGCAGAGGAGAGGTGCTTTCATTCGCTCCGCGCTGTCTCTTTCGGTGCCTCCCCCTGTGCGAGGTCTGGCGGTTGGTCGAGTCCGCAATTCTTTGCGCAGTACTTTCCCTCGCAGGGAATCGCGCGCTTGGCTTCTTGACCGCATGCGGAAGATGCGTGAAGTGTTTCTTCCAAGTTCTCGAGCTTATTGAAGAGGTAGGTGAGCGGTGCAGGCTTACAGTCATTCGAAAATTCAGCCCTTGCTGGAGAGATCTGCAGAGGACATCATCAATACAATGTGCAGCCACCGCCAGCCTATCCTTATGCAGCCGACCCCTCAGTTTTGAAGCACGTGCCAGCTTTGGTGGCCGGAACGTCTAGCCATGAGGTGCGGGTGCACAGAGTGTGATTCCCTGCTCGACGACATCGACCCGATCACGGGCGAGCAGAGTGGAGTGTGGAGCTCAGCGTGAATCTAGACGTCTGGTTGCACAGTCAGTTGCGACCTTGCTCCAAGGCCTGCACGGATCGGAATGTGGCAAGCCCTTGTGCTCGCTGCGAGAAGTGTGAGCAGTGGCCCTACAGATTGGGAACACAGAGTCGAATAGCACGTAGTAAAAATGCGTACAGTATCGGCGGAGACTTTCCGGTTGTAGCAAGTGGGGGCTGGGACAACTCGGTTTGTATGGTCTGAGGACCTGGGAGAGCGTATGAGGGCAGTACGATCAAGCACGAGAGATGTCTCGACAAATTTGAGGGGTCCGGAAGGCTTGCTAGGCACGAGCAACAAGTAAAGCGTGAGTGTGAATGCACGGTTTTGCCACAGGTGTACCTATCCGGATGATTCCTGGCTTTCCTCCTTTACAAGGAGTTGCATTCTCGCTGCAGCCTTTGATCATGCAGCTTCAGCAGAGCCTTCGATAAGTGCCTTGTCAAGATGAACTGCGATTGCCGGAGAGGATCATCGTCGATGGCATCCGCCGCGGTGTGCTGATCGGTTGTGAGGTGGGGCTCGGTTGCAAAAGCTGATGTTGCTGTAAAGGAGTGGATTCCTAGTTCAGCCCACTGCTTCCCGTTACCCCGGCGCATCCTTGAACAGTTGAGCATTCCGCTTGGGCTTGGCAGGATACAGGAAACTGTCGCGCTGTACTAGATGCTTCGGTCTCAGACTCCTTGCACGGCAGATCGCTGTACTCTTAGCAGCAGCACCTTGAGGACCTGCCTGCCCCGCTGTCTTTCGACTGTCAGACGGGCATGTGCATCCCAGACAACTCCACAGAAGAGGCTGGAATCTACGTTGCTTGCTGGAGAGTTACGGCGACTGTCAGTTGGATCTTGGGGAGGGCCGGGGAGGGCGTCACAATGTGGCAGAAGTGCTGGAGCTTAGATCTGGGACCATCCAATCTTCGATCACACGAGCAACCTCAGTGCCGGAAGTGTGGCTCTCTTTTCAGCTAACAGCTAACAACAGTCAGCTGCGCAAAACGAAGTAAACTTGCCTAGGCTTGTTGCGAAGCTCGGACCATCCCAGCATGTGCAGGTGGTTCTTGCTCGACGATCCATTGACCTCTTTGGCCAGTGGACAACCGTGGCGTTGCTGATTCTGTCCCTGGTTGTGTTGCTGTCTCTGCTGGCGCCTTAAAGCAAGGGGCCATGGGGTGTCGCAGCATGTTGTGGCTGATGGTAGACTCCAGGTTCGTGCTGCTCTGCGTAGTCTTGGATTGCCTGCGAACGAAGAGGCGGGCATTCTGGGCGCAGCGCTGCGCAGTGGGCGTTCTCTTCGTCTGAGGTTGGCCGATGGAGCCTTGCTGGACATGCCGGGGGCGCCTCTGCCCGCTATTGCCGCGGCGCAAGCAGCCCTCGGAGGCCAGGGTCCTCGCCTGCGCACCGCATGCGCATCGGCTCTCGCTGCGCCGCTGAGTGGCAGGCTTCGGCAGCACGCCGCCAGGCCAAAACTGCGGGGGAAACCCCATGAAACCGGCGTCCCCCTGCGCTTTCCGTCTCATCTCCTCGGAAATATGGGGAGAGTCTGAGAGTTCTGAGAGGTGCGACGCTGGTCTTCAGCTGGCAGAACATCAACTGCGCTCGCAAGGACAAGAAGGCGGCTGAGCGGCTGACGGCTGCACTTCATAACACAAGAGATGCGAGAGGTCCTGCAGAACGTCTCGGGTTCAGTAGAGGCCGGGCAGAGAGATGAAGCAAACGACACCGGACAGCAACCCGCATTGACTTTGAGCTCTGAGTCTTTACTTGTTGGAATTGCAGTCGCTCTCCTCTGGGCGCGGCGCTCTGGTGGCGCTATTGGGGCCCTCTGGAAGTGGAAAGACGACGCTCCTAGAGGTTGACGGGAAATTGTTCGCTTTGTGCCATGTTTTGGTGAGGATCGAAGCTGCTTTGCGGCTTGGTGAATCCCTCGGCAGGCACTGGCTGGCAGGATGCAGCCGGGGGACTCCGGAGAGGTCCGCATCAATGGCAAGGCCACAAATGTGCCCCAGCTTTTGGGGAGAGGGCCGCCAACAACTGGTGATGCAGGAGATGTCTGCCAGAAGCCGCCGGCGTCACGTCTCTTTCGTGTATCAGGCTCGCTGAGTCATGGGAGGCGCCTGGCCACCAGACGTCGTGTGAGCTCGGTGTCAGGATGAAATCCTCGGCGCCACGCTCACCGTCAGGGAGGCACGTTCTGTGAGCCTTCAGCCTTGAAGCTTCGCCGAGCGCACCAGAGGCCCTCGAGTTCTCCGCAGCGTTGCGGCTACGGTCGCTCAGTGCCCAGCGCCTAGAAGATGGCAAGTAGCGGCGATGATGGCGACATCGTAGGCCCGATGTGCTCAGGCTGCCAAACGCGCAGGACGGGTCTCTTGGGCCCTGAAGATGCTGAAGCTGGAGGCAGCACGGCACGACGGTACAACCCCACAACCCTGGCCATCCCTGGCAGTCACCAGGCAGTTGCCGACTCAAAGATCGGGGACAGCCATAGACGAGGCATTTCCGGAGGAGAGCGACGCCGTGTGGCGATAGGCCAGGATGATGTCTTGCCAGCTCGTGTCTCTCCGTTTCGCTGCAGTGGTCTGACCTCATGTGGCAGGGGTGGAGTTGGTAGTATCACCTCCGATCATGGTGCTGGATGCCCTGGGCTGAGTCTCCAAACAGATTTCCACCTCGAGCTTGGCATGTGCGGCTCAGCTGAGGAGCCGACAACTGGTCTCGATGCCAGCTGCGCCTTGATGCTCGGCCGTGTTTTAGCGCAGCTTGCCGAGGCAGGAGCATACATGATCCTCTCTCTCTCTCTCTCTCTCTNNNNGCATCGCATCGCATCGCATCGCATCATCGCGTTCCCATGGCGTTTGCAGGGGGGGCGCCTGCTGATCTGCAGCATGCACCAGCCGCGTGCAGAGCTCCTACTGCTCTTCAATGCCAGGCCCCGCTAGCGGGTTCCGAGAGCCGAGCCGAGTGGCCTCTCTCCGTAGGGCATTGGCTTTGATCAGGCTGGACCTCGGCCAGTACGGAGACCAGCTAACCAAGACCACGGACCCCTGGTCACACAAGGCGACGGACGATGGAATTTCCCATGTGCTCTGGACTCACACGTGCAAGGAGGAGGAAGACTGGAGCCCAGAGAGGGTGGTGCCCAACGAAAGGCTCTCTTGCCCGTTTTCTTGCTCTGTTTGACATGTGCACGACATGCTGGGCCGACTGTTTGCCGCCAGGCTTGGGCATCTTGGGCAGGACGAGGACACTTCGAACGTGAACCCTGAGCTCGTGGAAGAAATCAAGAGAGTAGTTAGTAGGCATGGGCCTCAGTATGGCAAGGGATGTAGGGTAAACCAGCCCGCAGCACATGGTCAGGCAATCCTTTGGAAAGCAAAGCGGCTGCATGGCGGGCTTATTTGCGGGCTTTGACGATGACCTCTCCGATGCCTTGGCAGCATGCTCGTATTCGGATGCCTGTTTTGGACGGACCGTGACAAACGGCAGCCGAGGCCATTGCTTCACGTGCGACAGCGGGTGCGTCTCAGGCCAGCCTGGCCTTGCAGGCCAGCGGCGCTCCAAAGGGGTTTGATGGCATTTTGAGGCTGCCACCTGACTGCAGGTCTTCCTCCTGTGGCAGCGTAGCCTTCGCGAGGCAGACGATTGCAGCATCGCTCGTGAACGCCCGTCTGAAGTCAGTGAAGGCCACCCGGGGCAACTATGCAGGGGTTGTGGCTGGAGTCGTGGTCCTGACCATTGCTTTCCTCGTGGCACGCCTATGTTTGTGACTTCGAGTGATGCTCGAATGCTGCGACCTCCTCGCATTGACAAGCCAAGGTCGGTTTCACGTTCAGGAATCTGGATACAGGCAGCGTGCCTCAATTCCAGCATCATCGGAGATCCCAATCATCGAAAAACGTTGCACCACATAAATGCGTGTACATGCTTACCTGCGCTCTGCGTGACAGATCGAGGCATTGCGGGAGTACAGAATCGCTTTGGCTCCATATTCTTCACTCAGCTCTTCTTCAGCTTCTTCGGGCTGCAGGCGGCCTTGAGGGCATCTTCGCTTCGGCGGGTTCCCGCCGTCAGTGCTGCCTTTGGCCACTGGCAGGCCTGCACTCTTTGGTATGTGGACCGTGATCGACTTGATCGTGAAAGAGCCTCGAAGCTCTACAATGCAGGGGGCCCTGACGCTTAGAAGTCGGATTCTCGCAGCCCCCACCTTCTTACCGGCAGGTATTGTCATACTTCCTTGCAAAGGGATCAGCGTATCTGTGGTGGTGGAGACCTGAATGCTCTTGCGACCACGACGTGTCTATGCTCCCGAGCCGCTGTGTGGCTGAGGTACTGCATCTTCGTCCCAGCCATGTATGCAGCAGCCCGAGCTGCCGCAGCAAAGGCCTAAGAATCTTTTGGACGGACCAACTGTTAAGCTCGAGGTTGGCATCGTGTACAACCTCATTGGCTTTCAGGCTTGGGCTTCCTTTGAGTCAATTGCCGCAATCACTACACATTCCATTGACTCGGTTAGCATTTGCAGCTGGTGCTGCAGGGGAGTATCTCGAAAATGCTGACCTTCTACCTGGCCACGGCTGGTACCACTGCAGCTGCAAGCGGAGTGAGCCTGGACCTCGAGCATCAAAGGTGCCAGTGGTCTAGGTGCCTGGTTTGTTATAAGTGGCAAACCTATGCCTATATGAGAGCCAGGTCTGCTGTGCCTTTCCTTGACGAGTTCGTTTGCCAACGGCATATCACTGGCAGCAATTTTCCTTACAGCCAGAGCCTCAGACTCGAGATCTGATTGTAAGAGGTGCGTGTGAAGCAACACAGCGAGTTGCAGTGGAGGTGCTGCAGATGTATGCTGGTTTCCTCCAGCGCCGTGACGCGATCCCGTGGACTTTCAGGTAGGATACCTAAGCAAACGACTCTCTTCCGCCTAGCATCACGTTGGTGTCCGAGCACATGCAGAAGCGAAAATCCCAGAAGCCAGCTGCCACTTTGGCCTCCACTATCACTAGCACACTATCGGTCGAGAGGCTGTGACAGGTCAGACAATCTCTCGAGCCCCATCTAGACTTTCAAGACATCGCCCCGGGACGGGGAGCAGCCAGCTTTGCATTTTTCCAGGTTCACCCAGTTGTGGTTTTTGCACTCTCGTATATATATATATATATATATACATACATGTGTGCGTGTGTGCGCTTCTTCTTGATGCTTTTCGGAACATTGTGCCGCATGTTGCCTGCATTGCAAATGCAGCGTAGCAGTGACATGGTTGGCAAAATAAAAGATCCCTCCGCCAAGAGTATCGTAGTCCTGTCTTCTGCTGTTTGTCCGTGCATCAGAACTTTGCTGCCACATGGGTAATGTCTTGCGGATATTCTGCATTTCTGTCATTCCAAATCCACCAGCTAGAAAATGTGCAGGCGCCGCCGGAGGGGCGAACATGGATTTTGGAAGTTGTGAACGAGCAGCTGTTTTCAAAGGCAGTGCATCAGAAGCACTAGGAAGGAGAAGCACATAAACACGAAATAATGCGCACATCGGAGACACACGACCTTTGCAATCCTTCTCAGGGCTGGAGCTGTGAAACAAAGGGCTCCCTATCTGCATTTCACACCTCCCCCGTTAAGTCCTCTTCTCTGGTCAAGACTGGTTCTTGGATAGCTGTGAGTGACGGCAGAAGCTCGCATGGGCAGGTGGCTGAACGATGTGTCACCCTTTGCCCACGCTTTTGCTGCGATGATCTCCAGCGAGTTCACGGGCCTGGTGACGACGGTTGAAGCGACGGGTCTGGGAGCCCAGAGGGCCACGATCCGGCCAGTTCCAAGTTCGCTCCAGATCTGGAGGTCAGTCAGCTGTGACTGTTTCCGGAGGTGACGGAGCCTCAGAGAAGTGGGAATGCAGTCTCAGAGAGATCGACTGACAGAGCTCAGATTTGGCCGCAGCAGTTCAACGTGGACCCTACCCGATTGGAGCACAACCTTCAGATGCTGGGAATTGTGGCTGGCAGCATCTGGATCCTGGCCTTCGTCCCTCTTTGGCTTCGATGGCACCCTGATCAGGAATTAGATCCCAGATCTCCCGCCCGCTAGTTTCTGTCAAGACCTCGTCAACTCTTGCAGCTAGGTATCGAGTGAAGACTTACCACCGTTGTTTCCGGCCAACGACACGAGACAGACCCAGCGACGCCAGGGCCCTGAATGCCAGAGCAAAACTATCTCCGGCTTTGAGGGTTTGCTTGGGAGTCCTCCTATATCAGGCTTTGGAAGCCCCGTCCTGGGTCAGCAGCCGAGCGCAGGCTTCCCGGGAAGCCGTGCCAGCATCTTCAACACCGCACGTTGCTTTGCCAGGGCTCCGCAGCTTTGATTTGGCAGGCTGGGAGTATGTTGAGTCTGTTGAGGTGCTGCGATATGGACTCGAGTCTCACAACTTGAAGGATCTCAGAGCGACACTGCCCAATGGAGCCGGCCTATACGATGGGCGCGCCGTTGCTGAAGCCGCAAAGGGACTGCTTGTGAAGCTTCCGGGATCCGGATGGCAGGATAACCGGCATTGTGCACACCGGCAGGCCCAGTCTGACACAAGTTCGAAGCACCTGCCACACAGCCCGGTATTCGCAGGCCACTGGCCGTGCTCGGCCCTTCTGGTTGCGGCAAAACGACCCTTCTGTCGTGCCTCTCTGGCGAGGTTCACAGCCTAGAGCTCCAAAGTCCACGAATCGATGACAGGGCGCAAACTGTCGTTTGCAGAAGGAAGGGAGTCACGTCGAGCCCAGGTCACGAAGACGAAGTGGACTGGGTCGATCTATCTCAACAGGCCTTCTGTGTGACTGCGTCTTGCTGAAAGCAATGCTACAGCATCTGCAGGCAGAAGATTGCCAAAAGGAAACTTCGAAGAACTGCCGGCCCTTCAGACCTGTCAGTGAGTCGACCATGTATGCGGTACTGAATGGGGCCGCAGCTCGTCCTGGCCGTAGGTCGGGTATGTGCGGCAAGACGATGCCCTCCATCCAGAGCTGACCGTGTCAGAGGCACGTGCCACTTCTGTGTCTTGGACAGGGACAGATGAAATGGCTGTGCAGGTGATCTCTTTTGTTTGGGTCTCGGCAGTCACTCTACGCACAGACGATGCTAGACGATGCTGCATCGACCTTCCACAAGGCAGTCGCCCTCCGAATGCCAAAAGCCAGTCGGAGAACAAGGCATGAGCCAAAGCCTCGGCTTTAAGTTTCTGCGGCGAGCTGCAGTTGAAGGAAATCACCTGCATCTCGTGCGTGACATCGGTTCTTCAACACCGCTTCAAGGCGTGTCACCTGGACGCTTCACCGTCTGGGGCTGGAGGCAGCCACTGCAACTGCTGGCTCAGCTCAGAGGCTTTGCTAGTCTCTGTTGTGGGCGTGGAGGCAGTGGCGAACTCGAAAATCGGCGGTCACAAGTTCCGCGGAATTTCGGGTGGTGAGAGGCGACGTGCAGCAGTTGGGGTCGGAGACCTGCTTGCAAAGCTGATTCGGGCTTCGACTGTGTTATGTTGATGTCACAAGGTTGAGCTAGCTGTGGCGCGTGGTGTCCTGGCGCTGGATGAACCCACCAGCGGCCACGCCCCCAAGTCCCCAAGAGTCAAGCTAAGAGTGGAGAGCCGTGAACATCCAGGTTTAGACAGCAGCAGCGCCCTGGCTTTGGGAAGCTTGTTGGCAGAACTGGCTGCAGAAGGCCCGGGGTGCTTTTTGCCAACCTGTAACACCTTCACCTTCCCAGCGCCTGGTGTGTACCATGGTCGTCGTCCTTGCAAAGCACATGCAACAAACCCCCTGGTGGGTATCCAAGAAGCCTGTCCGACCAGGAAGATATTCACTGTCAGGGAAGATCTTCTGCAGTGAGTTGGTGCTGGTCGTACATGGCTATGACTCTGGCTGCACGCCACAAGCCACGGTTGTGAAGCCTCAGCCGTGGTAGCAAGGTGTGCAGCACAACAGCAGTTTAATCGATGACTTCGGTTCGAAAGGCGGATAAGCGGTATGTCAAACAAAGGAACTACGAATGCCAGGCATGGCACGGAGACCCCTCAAAATTTCAGCTCTGTAGGTGTCATTCTGCTGGCCTCCATGCACCAGCCTTCTCCCGATCTGCTGGCCGGTATCTTGTGAGTTGCGGCTTGCGATCACGCAGTCTTCTGCACGCTTGCCATTTCTGTCCACTTCCCGCCCTGCCCTAGGCCTATTTTAGCTCCACCCTGGTCCTGGGAGCGCACGGCAGAGCCACACTGGCTTCGTTTTGTGCGGGGAAGAAAGCGAGCTTTGCTTCCGAGTCTGCCGGGCTGTCAGGTGGCTTACTTTGGACCATCCGAGCAGCTGCCGACGTATGTCTCCCCATTTCGTGGCCTTGCCGCCTTAGTTCCTTCGTGCAGCACAGTCTGCGGGCATTCTGCGATCTGGACTGCCCAGGAAAGCTGAATCCTGGGGTAAGCAGTGCATCGGACCGCTTGTGTCATGTGTCTGTCTGAATTGGCTGCGAAACTCCAGCAACACGGTGCCCCGTTTGACCACGGAGAGGACCTTCTGTTGGACGTCGTCTCCGGCTGCTCGGTTGCCGTGTGGGTCAGGACGATAGATACCGGGAGACTGTGGAGATGCGCCCAGGACCCCATCAAGACAAGGTGTTCGAGGGCTTCAGCGAGTCCATGCCCTTGATTGAAACTGTCAGAGCACGTGTTCATTGGACCTCAGCGGCATGCATCCATAAGCTGCTAGAAACCCAGGTCAAAGCATGCAGATGAGCTGCAAGAGGACATTCAGAGAGTGCTGGCCTCACAGATTGCTAACAAACGCACTAGCAGCACTCCAGGATTTTTCGGGTCTTCTAGCGAAGCCCGATTAAGATGAATTTCAGGTGCTCATGATGGCTTCCGAGGACGACATGGAGGCTAAGCAAAAGCGGGGGCAGTGTGCTTCAGTGCAGAAGAGAGCCGGAGTCGTAACTTAAAGACTCCTATCCTCTGTATCTTCCTTGCAGATTTCAGGTCAAGTCGGCGGCAATGCCTCCGGTTTGGGCGCAACTGCTGCGCCCCCAGAAGTGGCGAAACACTAGCGGAACTTCGAAATCGTCACTCCAGACCGAAGGTCTTGTTCTTTTAAAGTCATAGTGTCATAGTGTCTGCTGAAGAAAGCAGTCAGGAGACAGCTGCTGCTGCGAGAACTTCAGATCAGCAGGACCCCGACGTTGCGACTCTTCTTTGCGAGGGGATGTTCAATGTGCCACTGGCTTCTAGGAGCTTAGCTGCCTACACCTACTTCGAGGTGCACAACGTAGCCGTGTAGCCTTGCTCGGTGCTCTCACTCTGTGTCTCTCTCTCCCTCTCTGTCCCTCTCTTTCTTTTCGTCGCTCACAAGCTCCGTCAGGCAACTATAGCCGGCGTGTTGCTTGGCACGACCTCGAGAGACTACCAGCTAAAATGCGTTGCTGCATTTGCCGGAAGCGAAGAAGAGGTTACTCGGCGCGACCTACTACCAGATGTCCTACCGCCTGGCCGGAGTAATCAGGTTCACCGCCTGGCCTGGTAGGCTTGTCGTAGACTAAGTTCCCCTGTCCGACCTCTCCGGTGGAGGATGAGGTCGTGTTAAACCTCCTAAAGGCAGGCCAAAGCAAAGACACCAAGTCATGTCTTTGTGGCCGTGTGTTTTGATACTCGAAACATGTTCTCTCTCCTCCATAGATCTCGACGGCTGGCAGTTGTTTCGTGATTCTGACACTTTGCAGGGTTTCCCACCATCTCTCCGTCACGTCCCATTCCTCCAGGCCAACTGTGAACACATCCGCCGCATTCAGCCACACCAAGCCATTCGCCCCTGCAGCATCCATGTCATCCAACATGCGGGGGTCGCACAGTTGCTACAGCAGGAGGCTGAAGGCTTGAAAGACTGTCCCTGTCCGCAAAATCCATGCTAGCATCCTGTGCCAACGAGCTGCAACAAGTTACGGGACATAAGCGAGGGCGACGTGGGATCGTTTTCCTGATCTGTCTCAGCTCAGGAGGCTGCTCCTGACGACGAGAACAGGATAAAGAGCGTGCTTTATTTCCTTCCAGTCCAAGCTACGATCGATACATAATGTGGCCCCATGTTCTTGTGTCCACTGTCTGTCTGTCCCGCTCGCTCTGTTTCCCTTTCCTCAAGCACTGATCTCTAAGCCCCGGCTTTCCTACACTGCTCTGTGTTGCCAGTCGGCTTGGCCTCATCTTCGCCGTGCACTGCACCTTGGGAATGCAGGCCCAAGAGTCTCCAGCTGCATCCATCAGCTCCTGTGCTCTTTTTCGCGGAGGCCCTTCAAGGTCTCCTGGCTTGGCGAGATGGTTACACCAGCTACAGACGGGAGCGCGCGGCAGGCTGCGCACACTACCTTGTCAGCTTCTGTCAGTTCGTAAGGATCACCAGGATCCATTGTGCGGAGGATACTACTACACGGGCAGCTTCGTCATAGCCAAGGCATTTCTGTGAGCATGTCACTCTCTTGGTGATGCTGCACGACTCCAGCTTTCGAGAAGCGTGTATCAAGTTGCTTGGGATTGGGGCTTTGGCCCACTGCAGTCAGGTGGTCGTTGATGCCATCCTCCTCAGAGCTGCAGTCCCGGTTCTGTCCTTGAGGGAGAGCTCCGTCAGAGACCACAATTTAAGGTGGGGCCTCCTGCCCTCACGTGTTTGGAAGCTCAGTGAAAAGACATGCGGAACTGATTGCATTATGCCCTTATTCCCAAGGCATGCTTGTCTACCTCCTGGCCGGCATGCACCCGGGGAGAGAGGCATGGGGGAACCCGGTGAACCCTTTGAGTTGGAGGACTCTGCAGTTCTGCGCATCGTCGCAGGCGGTTTGCTGCTTAGGCTTTTGCCTGGCGTCTTTCGTCCGAGCCTCATTGCTTTGCTCGCGCATCGGCTTTTGTTTAATTGTTTGTTTCCATCACTGATCCGTGCGTTCTCATGGTTCAGGTCTCATCTACTTTCTGCCTGCTGCCTTAGACCGCAGAGGGCACTGCACTTCCATGATGCAAGCGCAGTTGTTTCTGATTTATGTCAAATCTGTGTCGTGTGCCACTGAGCTCGGACCATCATGTTGGCATTGCAGACTTTGTGCACATGGCAAAATCTTGAAAACGTCGGTGCATCCGCAATGGCTGATGCCGTTACGGAGGGCAGCACTCATCACTGTGAATCACACAATGATGCGAGTGTTTCAGTAGGATCCTCCATGCACACATTCAATGTCAGCCTCTGCTGCGGTCATACGACTCGAGCTATGCACACACAACATGACAGATCTGCAGTCTGCGTCAGCTGTGACAGCTGCCTGCGGCCGATTTTTTTCAGAGGCCGAGAGAAGAGAGGGAAGCGAGGCAGCGGCGGGCCTTCGGTTGCCCAGGTTGGTCCAAGGTCCTCGAGATTCCACTCCGGCACTTGTCAGTGCTGTGACTATGAGTGCAAAGAAAGGACACTGCCTTCACTCATGTCCACGGGAAGAAGTGCCTTTTGGACACGGAAGCGGTACGATGGAAAAGACTCAAGCGTTGCCAAATGCTTGAACACTTCCTTCAAGCGTGTTCCCAAGATGCGTCGCGAAGTTTAGGGTTATGCCAATCGGGAAATGCCACAAAATCCCCTTGCTTTGTAAATGCTCGATGAAGTCTTGAGTAAGTCTTGTAAATTTCTGCAGCTTCAGCTGTTGCATCCTGGAGCTGCAAGATGCAAAGGCCTTGCGTTGGGAGCTACTGCTCCGAGATCCGGAGTGGTGCGGCAGCCATGCTTTGTGAGGTGCGCCTCTGCATGGAGAAAGGGCTGACCATGCAAAGGTACTTCCCCTGGCAGTGCTGCTGATCCTGATTTTCTTGCTGGCTTGCCTGCCACGCTTAGAAGTTTGGGGGTTGGGCCCGGGTGTTTAGAGGGACGATGGCTGATGAAAGCATGTTAGATTGTGGTTAAAAAATTACCGAGTGCTGGATGTAACTGTGCAGGAAAACAGGAACTGTCAAAAGCGTTACTCTCCCCAGTTTGGTGGACCACTGCTGGCCTCCGGTGACGATGCTGGCTCCCCAGAGTCCACAGATAGAGCAAGAATTTAGCTGTGTGCAGCCGAGGTGCTTCGGAACATCTCGATTTTCAGGGCATCCTTTAACATGCTGGCTGCCAACGAGTTGCGAGGCCTAGACTTCGTGACATGGCCTCAGAGATTTTGAGGCCACTTGTGCTCCAAGGCTTTTAGGGAAGGGGCCGTTGGGCCGTGATGCAGCTTTCTGAGGTTCGATCCCGAGGGTGTGTCCACCACACTCGGCAGCCGCTCCGGCGAGGCAAGACAGGTTTCTGCACTCCATTCTGCACTCTGCACCCGAAAGACGGCAGAGGATTGGATGACGGATCTGGGCATCAAGGACAACCCCATCGGCGAGGAAGTGGGCGATGCCCTGAGATTTGGGGGGGGGGAGAGCCCTCTTTCACTATCTCCTGGGCTGAGGTTGGCTCCTGGGTTGGTCCTTCTTTTACATTCTGGTCGCTTGGGCGGTGCTGGCTGCACGATCGGCCTCACCCCCAGTGTAGCATTGACAGCTCGAGCGTAGCATGGGTCAGGACTGCTCCAAACACCTGTGTGTCTAGTGACGCTGAGCTTGTGAGGTCACTTCTTCCGATTTCTCGCCGCTCTCGCTTTTCCGGCGCAGTGTCGCTTGCCTTTGCAGTACCTGGCATGCCGAGCGAATCCGAGTCACAAAACAAGTCTGCCTGTCCCAGGGAAATGCGATCATGTCTGCCGAGCAGCCACATGGAAAGCAGCTAGGACACAGGGGAATGTGACAGCCTGCCAGCTTGACCTAGACCTAAAGGTTTTGATCTATGTGCAGAATTGTAAACAAGGACGTCGGAGAAGCACTGCAAGCGAATGAATGGCAGCATGGCAAGTTTCATGTCTTCGCACAGCCATGGACTGACGCTGAGCTCGTCTCGAGGGGTCAGTCAACAGTGTACAGTTGAGCACAGGGCACTGGATTTGTTGTTCCTCTAGTTGCCGTCGCGCTGGCGCGTCAGCTGACGCGTCAGCACAGACGCTTGAACTGCTTTGCATACCCAATGCACAGCACTTCGCGCAGTCTGCACGAACCAAGTTTGCGGGAGCAGGTATCCTTTGGGATCTGCAGATAACGACCTGATTCAGAGTCTGAAAGCATCTGACCTGTTAATAGCCTTGGGGCGTCATCGCCGCTCCAAGGAAGCTAGTCCGGCACATTTTTCATGGCGGAAGCGAAGCTCGCGACGTGGAGAACTTGAAGGGAGCCTGGACTCTTCGATCTGCCGAAGCGGCATTTGCTTGAGATCCGCTTCCGGTGCATTGGCCTTGGCTCTTCGCAAAGCGATGAGCGCATGGGCTTGCCGCGAGCCGCAAGACACGGCTAAGCAAGTGCCACAGTCTGAACCTTTTTATTTTGACAGATCAGAGGACGACGCCAGAGGCGTTGCTGGCCAAATCGTGATCGAAGAAATACTTCCAATGAGGGGACGTGCTCAGCGCTGGTGTGAAGTTGGGTTCTACATTCCCAAGATGTCATCAACGAAGCTGAAACTGGGCTTTTGCAGGGTCCTGAAGAAGTTGAGGATTTGTGCACCAGTCTCTACTGCGAAATCCCACTTTGAGGCACTTCGCGGGAACCTTGCAACTGGCTTCCGGTCGAGCCTCTCTCGCACAAGCCAAGGAGGTGTTTGTGTACTTCCAGCTTTGGGACTGGACCAGCTTTCCGGAAGGGTGTGGCGTAGTCGGCCTTGCGAAGCAGCGGTTCATCGGTAAAGCTTCAGCGGCTGTCCTGCAAAAAGACAAGAAACCGATAGCCAATGCCTAACGCATGACAGATTCCACAATTTGAGGTCTATCGACAGATAGCACTAGCACAGAATGGCGCCGTCGCCATGGCTGAGCCTGGTAACTCCGTCCCTAGCGGCATTGGCCGGGGTTGCGCTGGGCATCTTCCTGGAACGCTCCCGCCGCGCGAAGGGAAGCCGCCAGTCCTCACGGGATGTTGTGAACTCGGGCGAGGAGCTTCGCGTGGAGCGCGGGGAACTGGAGGCAGCTGTGGCTGCTTGCCTGGAGGCAGCCGGGGCCCCTAAGCCCAAAGCCAACCT
Source organism: Symbiodinium sp. CCMP2456 (assembly GCA_905221635.1). Classification (NCBI taxonomy): domain Eukaryota; class Dinophyceae; order Suessiales; family Symbiodiniaceae; genus Symbiodinium; species Symbiodinium sp. CCMP2456. Next base: position 42,771 of record CAJNDV010032686.1, on the reverse strand, counting down.
GGTGGCCCGAGTCCTGGTGGCTGCAGATTGTCGTGGCATCCCATCTCATGGGGTCAACCGCACAGAGATGTACTGTGGAGAACTGCGGGCAGGACTTAGCCGGTAAAGGGCCGTACTGCTGATTTTTTCTTTTCCACGTGCTGTTTCAGCGCAGGACTTATCGACCCGGATGCGATGCCCCGCCTCTCTTCGGAGACGGTGAGCACTGCCAATGTAGATGGGCTGAACGGTTTGGGCGCTGTTGTCTCGGAATTTGCCATGCAACTCTGCATACGCAAAGCAAAGGCTTCAGGCATAGGCCTTGTGGTGTGCCACAACAGCAACCATTTTGGAATTGCAGGGTTCTGGTCCGAGCTTGCGTTGAAAGAAGGTCTGATTGGCTTCGCATTCACGAACACGAGTCCTTTCTTGGTCCCAACTCGCGCATGCCGACGTGCAGGGGGAACAAATCCAATCTCCTGCTACTGTCCTGGCACACGTGATAGTTTTCAATTGGATATGGCAACTTCAACAGTGCCAGTGGGGAAAATTGAAGTTTGCCATCGCAAGGAGCAGGAAATTCCACCTGGCTGGGGCGTGGACAGAGCTGGGGCTCCAACAAACAACCCGACTGAGGTGCTTGCTGGTGGAGGCTTGACTCCCGTCGGGGGCCTTGAGGAAACTGCTGGGTACAAAGGCTATGGCTTGAACATGATGGTTGAGATCCTTTGTGCGGTTTTGAGCGGCTGCAAAGATGTCGGTCCTGACGTTCCGCCCTGGAGAGTGGATCGAGGCCGGCCTGTGGACTATGGACACTGCTTCATGTGCATTGACCCAGAAAAAATGTTACCAGAAGGTGAGTTTCAGGCGAAGCTCAGTGCTTATTTGGCTCGGATGCGCGGCCTCTCTGCAGCTGATGCCGCACTGCCCGTGCTGGTCCCTGGTGACCCAGAGAACGCGGAAGAGCTGGCAGCCGAGAAGCATGGGGTCCGACTCAACATCCAGGTGGCGCACGGTCTGCGGAAGCTTTCTCAAGACTTGGCCTGCTTGCAGAAGATGCCAGCACCGATCCGGGACCTGCCACAGAACGTGATGGCACCAAGGCATCCTCACACCGTTTAGCCAAGAAGTGTGCAGAGAGAGGGAGTGTTGCGTCCCCACCTTCTTGTTGGAGCTTCATGTGGGGTTTAGCAATTGGAGCGTGTGTACTGTTATTCGATATGCAATCTTTGTTTGGCGGCTTTGGGCCTCTCCGATCAGAGTCTGGGAGAGCAGATAAACCCTAAACCCGAACCGAGGGTCTTTCGCTTGGCATGAGCACCGACAAACGGTCTTTGCGCCGCGCGGCCCGACTGGTCAGAATCACGTGACCATAAACTGCTGCTACAGACCCCTCCGCTAGTGTCGAAATGCCATCTATACCTCGCAGCAATGTCAGAATGGGCAACATTCAGTATAAGCTAGGCTGGTCGTAGAGCACGGGAAAAGTATGCAGACAGTGTCAACAGATGTTTGGATCCTGCTTCTTCAATCGGGATAGATGCAGCGTGCGCTGGTGCTGCTATGGTTCTCCGCCACAAGCGTGGAGACGACCTTGCCTGCGACGGATGTTGATGCAGCTCTGCGCGAGGACTACCGAGAGATACCGAGAGTTCAGATCTCTGCCTCTGATCATAGGCGAATAGACTACTGGGAGCCACAAATCCTTGGACAAGAGCCGATCAGGAGTTCGACAAGGAGAGCTGCCCCGGTGCTGCGGGCGAAGCCTCGTGGTTGCAGCGCAGCGCTCGTCGCAAGAGTCTCCAGGCAGGGCTGGTGCTAGTGCTGTCTGGCCCGATGCGATGCTACTCGTAGGAGCTGCACGAGGGCTCGGAGACTCGTCAGAATGCCTCAGTGGCCCTCAGTGAGGACAAGCAGTACTGCGACTCCCACACTGGTGTCCTGCAGCAATTATGGCTCACAACACAGGGTTCCATGATTCGCCCGAGGATGTTGAGATGTTTCAGTAACAGTTCGTGACAGCAAGTGTTTTTAGTAGTGTTTTTGTGGTTTTTGCCGTGAGCCGAGGTGGAAGCTGTCGCTTCTGGAGCTGCTCATCATCTCGCGGCCCCACTATGTGTACCGCCTACCAATGTCTCTGCAAGCCCGGGTTCTGTGCTGTTGACGGCGTTTGCAAGGAGCGTACAGCTCACGCTGTGGACACGTGCGGCAGGCAAACAGGAGGAAGCTGTACACTGTGGGGATGCGCCTCCTATCGTGGGCCAGTGGAGTGCGTGAACCAGGAATGTGTTTGCAAAGAAGGATATTGCAGCGCCGGCGATGGCACTTGCAAGAGGCCCAAGCCAGCGATCAAAGCCCGCGTAGCGGCTGTGAACTCCAGACAGCCTTTCTTCCCAGACTCCCAGGCACCTTCCCAGCTTGGCTCATGCTTTTGATTTTGAGCAGGCCCTAGACCCTAGACTCTAGGCCTAAGGCACAGCTCTTCTGCGAAACCTCTCAGACTCAGGCCCAAGTGCGAACTGGAATTTGCTTCAGTGGAGGGGGCTCCCGCGCGCTCTCTGTGACCCTCGGAGTGCTCCGTGCTTTGGAGAGCTTGCAGCTCATTCCTCACATTGATGCTATCTCCAGTGTCTCCGGTGGAACATGGGCGTCTTCCATCTACATGTTCGCAAAGGATGTCTCGGTCAAGGAAGATGGGGATGAAACCTGATTAGACACATGCTGTTGAGAAATCCGCCCGTCTTTCAGCACGAGCTTAGGGCTCAAGCCAGCTGGGAACCTGATGTGCAGGAGTTGCTTGGAGAGGACACGGTTCCGAATGACTTGACCATGGACCGCCTAGAAAGGGAACCTCCACGACTCGGCGCAGCTTGGGATGGAAAAGTCGATCGCGTAGTGTTTGTTCATGTTCGGAAGGCGATTAATTTGCAGCTTGCAGAAGTAAGGATGTCGCTACCACCAGCATCAATATCTTCTGGACTATCGTGGGCAAATGGGTGCTGCCCTTGTTTCAGAGCTGGTGTCTGCTCGTTGGAACCCGCCTGCGCACCAGGCACATGGGAAATCGAATCCGCGCGATATGTGGATTGACGTCTATGCCAAAACCGTCCTCGAGCCTTTCGGCCTGGCAAATAGGTCGGTCGGACACGAGCTCTGGCTGGGGTTCCTGCAGCTTTGTGATCAACGCACGCAGGAGCCAGTTCATGGCCGCCGATGAGGCGAGCTTGCAGCGAATCCTCGCTGAAAACCCAAGCCTACAGCGGGAGCAGTTTCTGGTTGGGAGCCAAGCTTACTCGAGCCGTGACTTGAGTCTGCTCTGCGTTTGTCTGTCAGATCCCGAACCCGCTGCGCCCAAAGACGTTGCGGCCTTAAGGCTTCCGAGTGTGCGAGCTGAGCGAGCTGAGCAGCACCTGACGAGGTACATCATGGGTGGGACTATTCTCGCACCGGTTGGCTTGGAAGCCACGGAGAGAAGTGCCGTGTTGGCGGCTGAGGGTCTCTTGAAGGGAATTGCATCCGTCGGGCCGCCTGCAAAAACGACGCCAGCAACTGCTGCAAGGAATCTGCAGATGTCTCCAGACTACACTGGCTCTCCATTCTATCCCCAGGAGCTCGCAAGAAATGAAGCTGCTCGCATGTGGAAGTTACTACGTCCAACTATGACAGCTACTAGCTCCCCGCTGAAAAATGGATCGAGAGTGGCACGAGACAAGCTCGGGCGGGTTCCATCTCTGCCACAGGACAAGGTTGTCTCCTACGACGGCAAGGATACTCGGGAGTTCCTGCTCGGTGGTGGCTTGGTCGTGCCCAACTCAAATCGGGGGCGGAAGTTCTGTGCGCATACAGTGTGACTACATTTCTTATCCATATGATTTGTCTTTCGAAGATCGCGTTCTAGGAGAGCTTTGCCTTCGGTGGCTCTGCGCCCATCTCCGCCACGAGCCAAGCATGTGCCAAGCAGCTCCGGTTCTTGGACTCAAAGACCGCTTTGAACGTTCAGGAAAATGGGCAGATGGGAGGAAGCAAAGTTAGCATGGAGGCTTGTTCTTGTGGAGCACATATGAGAACAGTTACCATTGCTTCAGCTCATGTTGCTTGGGATGCGTTTGGTACCGGAGAGTTGTCTGGGAGGCACCGCCGTCGGCATTCAGCCTGGCTGATGCAGTCGGGATCAGCAGCGCAGCCTTTGCATCAGTGCTGGTGACTGCAACTTGGCCGCTCTACGACCTCGCTGACAGAAGGAACCCGGTTTTCGCAAGGATGCCATTTAAGTTGAATGACAGGCTTCTGGCTGGATGCACCTCTTCGCGCAACACGCACCTCCGGCACGTGCATGCTCTTACTTTGCGAGTACCATGCAGTGCTTCTGAGGCCCAAGAGTACCTTCCCACCAGAGACTACTGGCCAGTGACATCCGCCCTCTTCAAAGAGCGGAGGAATGCCTGGGCTAGGGTTTTCTCTTCTCTTTGAGTCCGCGATTTTGTGCCTGCGGAGGCCGGCCATGAAGCACGTGTTGGGTGCCCGGCCCTTGGGCCCTTTCTCCGAGCCCAGAGCAGCGCCCGTCATCCCAGATGGTATAGTACTGTACAGTGCTCGTATACCAACGCAGAGGATGGCGCTGAGACAGACAACACTGGCATGCCGCTCGACCTAATGGAAGCGTAGAGTTCCTTGCTTGTGTGAGCGCGCGATCCTGCCCCAAGGATGGCGCTGCTGCAGCGAAGGGCAAGCAAAATTGTTGTCGTTCACAGCACCAATGTGGAGCTCTCGGAGGACTTCCGACGGCAGTTGGACGATGGCATCAGTGTGGAGAGAGATGCTCACTTGCCACAAGGAAATAGATTTCTGTGGAAGCTTATTCGACATCACACAGCTCGCGCTTCATGGCAAAGTGTGCCTACCGTCCTTAGCCTGATTGAACCAGCGGATGAAAAAGCATCTCCTTCCCGCAGGTATCGAATGACTTGCTTGACAAGTTCGGGTGCCCTCCTCAGCCGTTTCGGGAACAGGCACGCTAGCAGCTGCGTGCCGTCTTGATCATTCCTGAGCACTCCGACCGAGCATCGCCGTTTTGGCAAAAGAATCAGCTGCACACACTAGCGAGAGCTCCGGTGCACCAGCCACGGCAACCAGCCAGCTTGCAGACCCTCCCTGTGCATGCCAGGCGTAATACCCAAGAGCTGAGACGCCTAGGGGCCGAGAATCCAACAAAAAAACAGAACTTTCCGCGGAACCCATTCGGCCGATTAGTGGCACCTTGGAACGTTCGGATTTGGGGCTTCTGAGTGAGTAAATAGTGTTGCAATTATGGTTGTTGTTATTGTTGCAAGTCATAATCAGGATTATGGATACTTATGTACAGTAGCTGATTATCATTGTCACTGCTTCATGTACCTTTGTGTTCAGGTCTGGGAATTAGAGGTGTAGTTGTAGTGTTGTGCAGTTGGTAGCGGAGGTTGCGGCGGCGGTGGCGGTGGTGGTGGTCGTGGTAGTAGTGGTTGTCGTCGTCGTCGAAGTAGACGTAGAGAACCGATCACCATAAGAAGGCATGCCTTGTCTCCCGACTCGTGACTCGTCAGCTGCTGATGGAGAGGGGATGTCCGCGTACCTTCGTATCTCTAGCGGCTGCAGGTACATTGCTGAAAATCCAGGCGAGTATTTGGTTCACAACCAGGCCGGACCCTTTGCTGAAGTGTCCAAAGCACGCGACTGCATGTGTGTCCGAGTATGTCGTGGTGCTTGATTCTTGGCTGGCAAGGCATTGTGGTTTGTAGCTCCCTTCGGCTTTGATTGCACATGCAGGTTTTCAATCGCAACGAGCTGCAGCCCCTCCTGTGTGAGTTCCAGCTACTCGACGCGCTGCACCGTTTCACCACGACCCATGCTGCATCTCTCGCCGGAAGCTAAGGAAGAAGCGCAAATCTGGCGATGCGTTGGTGGTGGAGCGGCAGCTGCAGGCACTAAGGGTCAGGATGGGTCAGGCCAAGTGGGACCCCCCCCCCCCCCCCCCNNGGGGGGCCCCCCCCCCCCCCCCCTTGCTGTCCTCAAAAAGGTGCTGGAGAACAAGAAGTGGGGCATACAAGGGAATTGGAAAGCGTCGCTTGGCTGCAGTGGAGCTTGCAGCGTCGTTCACCGTGCCTTCGGCCCCAGGTCCGTGATTTTTGTTTATCTGAACAGCTGCAAACGCTTCGACGTGAACCTGCCACCGGAGACTTTGCAGGACAGGGCATCACTGGCTGATACTGCTCATAGTGCTGGGGGCCCAATCATTGCATTTCCTTGCCTGTAGGAGGTGCAGAAGGGCAGTCCCATCCCCAGCTGAGTTCATTTGGTTTCTCCTTCCTCGGGTGTTGCAGCTTGCACGGAAGACAGAGGTGGGGGCAAGTTTGCACACTGGCCGCACTTCAAGACGTCCCTTCCTGAACTCGTTCGGAACCCCAGAGAAACTCATTCAAGTTCAATGCGCAGCTTAGGTCAAATCAGAATTCTGGGAAGTTCACGACGTACACGAACGAGCAGGCAGGACAGTCAGAACAGCTAGTCTACAGGCAGCTGTATCGCCAGACTGGGTTAACAGGGTTCGCGCCTTGTACAGTGTCCAGGTAAATCTTTTGTCCGCGTTTGGAGAGTACATGATCCGCCAACACCTTGGTAGTTCACAAAAGTAAAAGTCGTGCCAGCTCGTTTCTTCATGGACTCCATGCCAGTGCGCAATGCTCCACCGGCCCGAGGTTCTAACGAAGACATGTTCATGCGGTTCTTTCGCTCCTGATGCAACGCGTGGAGCTTACCAGGAACGTGCAAAGCTTGCTTCTTGCTCTCCGGCCGGCTCTCTTCAGCGGCACCGGGCCTTGCTTGGCGAAAACAGCTGATGGCTCCAAAGTTTGCTCGCTCACCGGCGGAGCCAGAGTTCAGAGTTGGCACCCCCTCAAACCTGCGCCTCTCAGAACGCACTCTGAGTACTGGATGGCTCAGGGTGAGATTTGGGCCTTGCGCGGCTGACATGTCCATGGCTTGCCGCAGAGCGCTAGATGCCAGCTTTTCCATGCTAGCAACTACCTCTGTTTCGTCCCAGAGTTTTCTTGGTTCTTCTTGCGCAGATCTCGGCCCAGGTTATTCCAGCGACAAACGCTGATCGTGACATTCCAAAAAGGTGCGCTTGCAGAGTGTTTGGACCGACTGCTCGATTTCTATCGGTGTGGCTTGCGCGGTTGACAAGCGCCTGTGCACCTCCTTCGGCTTTGCAGCTCAACTCACGCCAAAAGCGCTTGACTGTACACATGCTGGCTGCATGTTTGAGGAAACATCGGAGCAAGCATTATGGCAAAGGCTTTTTCTAGTAAGCGAAAAAAATGCGATCCAGGCTTGAGGACACCAACCGTGCTGAATTTTGAAAGACCACCAAGACAAACTTGGATGTCTGGTTTCCTCTTGCTAAACGTGTGAGATACAGTTGAACCACGAGTTGCAAAAAGATTGGGCCTGTCTACAACTGACCACAGCCAGCTTAGCTTTGTTCGTTCTCTCCTGCAACATGTGCCGCTGGACTATCATTGTTCTGTGCTTTGCGCACATCGTGGGGCAGGATATTCTCGATTTTGACGATGCGTGCCACAAGAGCAACGCCATCGAATGTTCTGCATCCTGGCTGCAACGACGCGCCCGTCGAGTCCAAGAAAACTCTCCTGCCCATGCCCACGAGCTGGCAATGGAGGAAGACTCGAAAACAGTATCGGCTGCACATTCGTCGGAAGAGATGTCTGTGAAATCCATGACCGTGGTGAACTCCAGCACGAGCTTTTGCGACACCCACACGGGAGGCAGTTGCAAATACTTAAGCTGCAGCTCATCTCGAGGTCCAACTCAGTGTGTTGAGGGGCATTGTCGATGTCAACCTGGCTACTGTGCTGTCGGGGGCAACTGTGTACCCAACGATCATTCCCACAACTTTCTGCAGTGTCCGCAACGCACCGGTGGCACCTGCAGCTGGTTTGGATACTGCTGGAAGTATCGAGGCCCTACTCGATGCGTCAGTGGTGAGTGCATGTGTCAGCCGGGTTTCTTGGAGTCTTCCAAAACGGTTTCGGTAGAACGAAGAGGAAGCATTTGAGACGCTCATTTTTTTGGTTTCGGGTCTTCAGGTTTCCTAGTGCCTGCTCTGTCTGAACTGGCAGAGGCAGGTTTTACAAAGTCCCGTAAGGCAAACAGTGCTGCGCACAGCGGAGAGATGAACCAAGGTTATTGTTCAGACGATGATGGAAGGTGTCACAAGAAAAAGCCAGATGTTTTCGCAGACATCGTTCCAATCAACGACGAGAGGAAAGAGTTCCCACCCAGACAGGCCGGGCCAGGGATCAGTTGTCACAGCTTGATGCTTGATCTTTCCGCGATGAAAGGCGAATCTGCAGACGGCCGTCTGCCTGAGCGGTGGTGGCACCAGGGCAATGGTGGCTGCGCTGGGTGCTCTGAGGGGCCTCGAGTACCTGGACTTATTGGGCCACACGGACCTTCTGGTCTCGGTGTCTGGTGGCACATGGACCTCGGGACCTTTCATGTGGCGAAGCGGCAAGAATTTCTTGGATTTCTGCCACAGTGCTGCACTGTCGCCCGTCGGGCCCGTCCCGTGGCAGGTTCTCGCACATGAGCAAGGGCCACCTCCTTGGATCCCCCACGCGACCCTCGGAGCTCTCCCTCGAGGAGCGACCTGAGCCAGGCCGGTCCAGGAGCTCTGAGAGCCTCACGTTTGGAGGAGCTGACGACGCGGCCAGGGTTGATAGGCGTCCTCGTCTCAGTTTCAATGAACCCACACAGTCAGAGATGTTCAGCAGAACATTAGGACGGGGCGACTCACGACATTTACCGCTGCAGCCTCGCAGACTTTCCGATATCATCAATAGCATAACTCCGCCCGCTGAGACCTGCTCAAGACTGCATTTCTCAACAACGACGACCCGCACTCGATTTGGGTGGATGCATTCAACGAGGCTCCGCTTCAAACAAAGGGTTGCGTGGGTTGCTGCAAGCATCCCGGGCCCCGGGCATTGCTGGGTTTTGGCAGATCCTCTTGAAGCCCATTGGCCTGGGCAACATGAGCAAGTACCCCTTTGCTCACGTAGGCTTCGACTGCCAAGCTTTGTCAGTCCTCTAGCGTGTTTAGAGACATTCGACAGAGGTACATGGCTCCGGATGACAGCACCGTCCAGCGCATCATTCGCAAGAATCCTCACTTGCAGCGCGAGGATGTCGGGATGTGCAGCACATGGCAGTGCCCACCTTGTCCGATCGATGCAAAGAATCGTCGGCATCAGGACTTCATTGTCCCGCCGTCTGATCGGCCGCGTGCCTTCGTCATGCTACTAGGCTGCAAGTGGTACACCACGCGAGGCCTAGCGGCTAGCGGCTACGCGCTGCAACCTGAGAGCCAACCAGGCTTGGAGTTCTGCTCGCCCCCTTGGGACACGAATCCGATGATGATACAGTCGTGCCGTGCGCTCGGACTTGAAATCGAGCCTTTGGAAGAGCGTAGGCTTAGGCCCTCACGTCACTGCCTGCGAAGGTCTTTGCAGATGTCTCCAGACTTCTCCGGCAGCCCTTTCTATCCTGGCGACCTGCCCGGAGAAGCGGCAGGAGCTTGCTCTGTGTGTCTGAGCGTGTTTTTTTCAGAGCTCAGGACGGGAAGGCCAGCTGCAGTTTGACGAAGAGGGCGAGAACTGGCTCGCCAGCTCCGATATTCCTGCTCTCAAGTTGGCCGAGACCTTGGCTCCCGTCTCTCTGTGAAGTTAGGCGAGTGTGTTTGAGCTGAGGTCGTGGGAGGCGGCATGGTGGAGACCTTCGCATTCGGTTCTGACACGCCCTTTTCGGACCAATCTGGAGGCCCAAACCCCCCATTGCCCCGTTGTAGGGCGTGGACAACTCGTTGGGTCACACCTAGGACACGGCGTGAGAATGCCGTCGCCTTCGGAGCCCCTGAGTTTGGCGAAGGCAGAGGGCGGGGGCTCTCATAGACATGTTCAAAGGATGCTTCATTTTTTCGGGGAGGCCGTGGGGGTGAGCAGCGCCGCCTTTTCGGCCTACACCTCGCAAGCCATGGACAAGTTGGGAGGGCAGAGAATGCAGGCCCGGAGCTCCGGTCTCGAAGCGAGCAAAGTGATGCGAGAGCGAGGCTTTGATACCGGTCGCAACGCTTTGGCCGATAACTTCCAAGAAGTTTCCTGGTCCCAAGGCCGGAGAAATGCAGGGAAGCACACGTCTGAAGAAGCCCAGCCTCCCATTCACGTTGGAGGCAGCTGCGAAGTTCAAGATCGGCGATGGAGGCCACATGGACAACTCTGGGCTGCTGCCGGCACTGCAGCGGAAGGCCCGGAAACCTTCTCATCGCAGGTTTGACACATCTTGCAAAGATGTTGGCACAGGTGCCTAGGATTGTGATGTTCTTGAACACCGATGTGAAGATTGGCATGAAGTCGGAGCGGGCTTTCTTTCTTTTTCCTTTCGTGATCTCGCTTCGAAGTTGTTCGTAAGCTCTTTGTTGGCTCTGGCTCCCTCAGGACTTCTGTGCTTACACCCCAGTGCAGGAGTCTCGGAGGTTTGAACTTGCAAGGGCCTAGATTACATGCATTATGACTGGCAGGGGTGCAGGGGAACTCGGAGGAGCAGCAACTCAGCAGCACGTGGTCCGTCCGAGATCCGCCCTAGCGCCATGTAGATCCTCAGGCTGCGTGGTACTTCGTGGACAAATTTGGACTCGGAGCCCATGTCGACGGGTCGTTTCTGATGCATAACCAGGCATGGCCGCTACCCGCGGCACCTCTCAACACCCAACGAGCTCTACAGATGCTCTGGCCAGGTGTTCCGGTTCAAAGACCTGCAGCCAATCCTCTGTGACCTTCAAACGCATAGGTGCCTACTTGTGCATTTGCTGCTGCGAACGGGAGGGCTGAACTGCGAGTCTATGAGGCGCGCCGGCCGACCGGCCGTGAGCCTGAGAGAGTTGGAGGTGCTCAAGAACAGCTGGTCTGGGCCTGAGACCACAGCTGCGATGAATGGATGCTGAACAGCTGGTGTCAGCGTCCCAGCGTTGCATTTGCACCTTGGGCCGCCACAATAGCCCCGGGCGTTCGTCGGCTGCCGTTTCGCCTTCGGGCATATAATGATTCTGAAAGACTGCTCGCCTGCCTATCTGCCGGTCCAGGGTGACAGAGAGGGCTGTGTCGTTCTGTCGGCAAGTTAGGTTGCCAGGGCCACTTCGGACACAAACGGAGCAGGAAAGTCATTGAAGCCAGGACCTTCGGAACACTTTGCCACTGTACGTCGGACCTCGGGCCTCTGTGCTTGAGCTGTAGGCTCCGGGAGTTTTGGCTTTGAGGCTTTCCTTCTGCCAGTTTCGTGATTCATGATGTGGCAGTTGAATTGAAAGCAGACAGCCATTCTCGAATTGAAAGTCACGCACAGATCGTGTCCGGCTTGCGTTGAGTCGAGTCGAGTTGCAAGATACGCAAAATAGAAAGCTTCCGCGTCGTAACGTCGGCACCAGTGTGCACCCGTCTGGTTTGCAAGATCGCCCTTCGATATTGATCCCTATTTGCAGGTCATTTGAGGGCTGTGGCTCAGGCTTGCGCCAACGCCGCGTCGCTTCGGATGTCGGTCGCCAAACAGCTGTTCGTGGCACAGATTTGTTCAGGTGAAGATCACGTTTCGCGGGACAGTGCGACCAGGGGACCAGCATAGAGTCACACTAGGGATGTGGGTGCTCAGTCTTACCAACAGCAACAAAGCTCGTGATGCTGAAGCAGCTTGCGAAGCTAGTGACAATGCCACACACTGCTTTTTTTTGGGTGAAAATCAGCATGTGACACTCAGGTGGAGAGCAATTCCAAGAGCTGTCCAACTACGGCTACGAAAGCCATACGAAAGCCAGACTGACAAATTCTTGTGCCTTCCGACATCGCGTGTATAATTTGCGATGTATACGAATTGTTTCATGGGGTAACATCGAAATGGACATCGCCGGGCCTCTTCAGCTATCCAACTTAAGATTCCTGATACGAGCTCATGCTGGATTGGGGAATGGGGTATTGTGTTGCCCGCAGTGACTGCATGTCTCACAGTGGTGCCGTGCCTGGCTATTCTGTTGTAGGTCTCCATCCACACTGGCACAGTATGTTCTCATGCCTACGTGCATAGCCTGCGTAGCTATCATCTCAGGTGGGGCATTGAAGGAGGCCCTGCTGCGGCACAGCTCTCGGAATGTTTCCTTCCTGGCGTTCTCGCCTTGAGGCTGGAAGCTGAAGCTACTCGTCTATCACTTGGACAAGAGCAAACTCTTCGAGAACCAGCTGCCTGCGGATACGCAGAAGGCTGGCAAAAGCCCTTCATCGTCATAGTGATTCTGCCCCATCCATGTCCAGCTGTTCTGTCAGCTGCTGGAGTGAGTCATTACCAGGAGATCGCTGCAGGGAAAGAGGGTATGTTTGCAGCTTCGACGAAATCCATCCGCTGTTCGATGCCAAGCCGACACTTCGCATGCCCGTCCGAGGCCAACTTCCCGCAGTTCACAATGGTCCGGCAGAACCCGCGGTCTTTGATTTCCTACACCAGCGCCCAGGCCTACCCTTCGAAAGAAAGTTTGCAGAAGCTGCAGTGCAGGGGGTAGTTGCGAACTACCTTTCCAGACCCTGGAGCTCATAAGGCTCCGAACCCTGAATAGTTGACTAAGCCCAGAAAGATGGGTCCTGGCGAGTGTCCCTTTTGCCTTCTCCTTCCCGGTGCCAACGCACAAAGGATGGCTATACTTTCCTGTTGAGAAATGCTGTATATTTGTCAAATCTTTCCTGCGGACCACCAGAAATTCATGTATTTCACAAGACTGTGGAGCCAAGAAAGGCCGCCAGACCTGCCAAAGAACACCAATCCGTGCCAGACCCGGGAAAACACCCCCCGCCGACCCTTGAAGGTGCGATGCTCGGTTCGCCTCGGATCTCGAAAACCAAAAAACACTTATCCGAAAGCTGTTGGAAGAATGAGGGACTTTCCAAGAGGCCACCAAGGAACCTTTCGGATCTACAGGTAGGAGAGCAAAGATTCCAATCTGCTGCGAGACGTGCCATCGGACAGCAGAAGCATTCGAGTGTGGGGCGACGGCGGGCCCAGGACGGACAGACGAGGAACGGCTGCGAATCCAGGGTGGGTTTAGGGTTTATTAGGGTTTAGGGCTTAGGCCGCAGCTGCGCGCCTCAACGTAGGCGAAGTCCGATTTGTGCCGACGTGGGCAGACGTCCGCGCATATCACGGTAACATTGCTGCCGCACATGAAGCTTGGGTCTCCACCCAACAGGATCGACGAGTAGAGGAACGATCGCCCAAGGATGGGATGTTTGGCAAGGGTTTGAGCCCGGACCATGCAAGTCCATGCAATCTATTGCCAAACTCCGTGTTGTTTTTCCTTGGCCCGTCGTGGCTGAGGAGCAGAGGTTGCAGAGGTTGGAGTTTGCAGAAGTCGGCACGAATTAAGCAATTAGGGCCTTGCAGGTGAACCTTCTCTCCTCGCTCGTGGAGTCTCCTGGCTTTCAGGAACGGAGACTGCTGGTCCTGGTAGTGCAAGTGAAGCTTACATTGCAGCTGTAACTAAGTACCGCCGTGGTTAAGTGCAGTATGGCATGAGTGGTCACCGGTGACTGCAACACTGTAGTGACTGGAGCATTGCAGCATCTGTTTCTCGTATTTGTCTGAGCTGAGGTACGGCGTGCGTCAGCATGCCAGCTACTTCCGGGAAGTGCTCGCGGGCATCCCCCGAAATCTCTGGGAGCCACAGCCCAGCGCCGGGCTGCGTACTTAAAAGCAGCCAATCTTCAGGTATGGGTTTCATCAGAAGCCGAGTGACAGACCAGGTTCGAGGCGCTGCACCCACGCGAAGCTGCCCAAGGCACCACGCTCGAATCCATTGGCCCTGAATTCCTGAATGGGCGGATCTTCAAAGCACATTCCCCTGATCTCCGCAGGAGACTCTGAGGAGCTTGCAGACATCCTCCGCAGTTAGCAGCCGTTGCTCGTGCGGCTTCAGAAGTCGACATTCCAAATTTTTATGTCCAGAGGGGTAAAAACACTCCCAGCGACCGCCAACACCGTCAAAACGAACGACAAAAATCTGCACAGCTACGTGGGGGGAGGTCGTAGGGTTGAGAATGCTTGGTCAACCCGTTGTCGGAGCGCAAGCTGGATCAAATTCTGATCAAGTGATGAGTCGAAGCTGTCAGACTTGGTGCACGAACCCATCTGCGAACTGACCGCATCTGCTCAACACAAGTGTTCAAGAACGCGAGTCGTTACTTTCCCTGTCGCTGTGTTCAGCATGCACAGGCCCCACAGAGTGTCAGACTTTGATAGCCGGATCACTCCAGCCCATGGCCTTGCCGTGCCACCATGGGTGTGGAGGTCCCGGCAGCTGTATTTGCATCAGACGTAGGTGGCAGACATGAACATGGCCGTGGCGTTTGAGCAGGTGGAGACTTGTCAAGCCGGCACCGGCAAGACCTTCCCACAGAAGGGAAATCGCCTAGAAGTGGGAGCCCGGGAAAAAGCAACGGGAGTGCTGGGGAAGCATTGAACGCAGACTTCAGGTCCATTATACTGGGACATTGGCCAGCCACCCAGACACTGGTTGTGCTTGACAGTGCTGTATCAGTCGCTTTCATGTCATGCCATGCAAGAGTTTGCACGGCCTGCCTAGGCCACTGACGGACGAAAGTTTGACTCTTCTCGTGATCGGGGAAAGCCCTTCTCCTTCACTTTGGGTACAGAACCTGCTCAGGCGCAGGGACGACCTTACTGCTTCCTTCGACCCTGTGCTCCCGTCAGGTGATCCGAGGCTGGGAGGAAGGCATGCTGCAGCTGTCGCTTGGGGAAAAAGCGACGCTGCGTATCAGCAGGGACCCCGGGCCCGATGAAGCTCGCGAACTCCTCTGAAGACGCAATGCCTCCCACCGTTGCTGCCGAGGCTCGGACTTTGCATATGGCGAATCCGGTTATGGAGATGGCAGTGCCTTGTCCGAGCTCGAGCCGCGGCTTCTGCTGTTGACCTCGTGTTGCTGGCACCAGTACTTGTGTTTGGCCGGGGCGTGTCCGAAGGCCCCAGGTATCCAGGCATCTCCAGGCATCTCCAGGCAGCTGTAGCCTTGCCACTTCGACGCAACAGGCGGATTTTGGGCACGGAGCCCCGGCGCAGACACATGCACAACCCAAACACGCTGGAGTCAAAGGTTGACGATTTCTGGAACGATCTGCAAAGAACGATGACTTCAACGTTTCAGCCGGGAAAATGAGCGTCGGCTCTTGCGTTCCTTCTCGCAGGTGCCCTTGTCACGAAAGGGGAAGCAGCTTTTCAGTACACTAACAGCCTGTTTGCAACCGACATCGAAAGAATCTCAGCTGCGTCACACTTCGTCCCATCTTCTTGCCATGCTTGGCCATTCGCTCTGGGTCTAGGTGGGCCGGAACCGACTTCATTCACTCATCGAAGACATTGAACACATGAAACGTGGAAGCTAAACAAGCAAAGACGTGGCCAGCGTTGACTGAGGAATGCAAGTAGGTGTGTCGATGTCACACTGCATAGCCATCTTAGGCAAGATCCCTCCGAACGCAGATCTCGTCTTTGATGTGGAGCTGGTTTCTATAAACGGGAAAACGAGGAGTGACTTGGAAAAGTTCGAGGCTGAGCTGAACAAGTGGGCAGCCAAGACCCTCAGCTCTTTTGATCGGGTGTCTGGGAGCTTTTGGCAAGGTCGCAAGTCCTCTTTTCTGCTGGCATGTGTCGCTGTGCTTACGGAGGAAGCTGGCTGAGTTCGACAGCGACGACAAGCTCAAGGCGAAGTACACGTCCAAAGACGATTATGCTCAATATTTGAACAGGCAGGGCCAAGAGGTGTTTCACTTGCGTCCTGCTGTGTGGCACTTGCGACGTTATCGTGTGTCTTTTCGCTGCGACCGCCTGCACAGGAAGTCGGCGAAGCGGCTTCGTCATATCGAAAACACATGAGGTCCATGGTCATCTCGATATCGGTAGTTAGGTATTCGGATGCGCTCAGGTCCTTGACATCGGCAGGTGCAAAAACATGTCGCGGGTTCCCTTTTCAGCACCAGATGCCCAATGGCACATGAGCGACTGTAAGGTCTGGCAGGAGCAATCGCCAGTCTGCAAATACGAGCGCCAGAGTGTTGTGAGTCTTGTTGACAACTTACTCTGTTGTATTGTCATGACATATCAGGCTGCTACAGTAGAGTAGAGAGAAGAAGCGCGTAGAGTTCAAGGCTCTTGCGCGGGGCAAGACTACGGAATGATCACAGATTCGTTGAATCACCTGGCTCAAGCATGATTGTGGCATGTGTCGCAGATATTATTTTGGAAGTCCTGGCAATTGCTGCACTTAGACTGGCAGGCTAGCAGCTAGGCTCACGAGTGGCCCTTTAAGCTGGCATTTGGAGAGTGGTGCCTCGGAGCTTCCTTCAGAGAGATAACAGGCCAGGCTGGTCATTGTCATCGCTTGACCAGGAGGCTATTGCAATGTAGTCCATCATCTTCTGGCAGGCTCTATGGCAGATCTGGCATTCGTGACGATTGAGCAGCCGCCAAGGTGTCTAACTCGCATTGGTCAGGAAACGGATAAACTACATTCAGCAGTAAGGGTCTCAGGGCTTCAGCAGACGGATCTAGGCTTCGACGAGCAGCATCGACCTCACGGCATGGGGAACATCGATGGGAGCTGCGCTGCAACAGTGCAAACTGCACCTAAACCTGCTGGATCATCAGTGGCAACTGCACAAACAAAGGTAAAGGGTTGGCGAGGTTTCGACCCACCGGATGCCTAAACCACCTCCAATCGCTTGAGCACCTCGGTGGCTCGAGCCTCAGCATAAGTAGAGAATCTAGTAAAGGCAGATGATGTAGGTTCCATCCCAGGATTGGCCTTTGGACATCATAGTTCAGTGGGAAGCCACTGCAGAACAGATTCCTTGCACAAAGCAGGGGAGTCAGTGGCTGCAGTGCTCTCCTTGCCTCAGAAACTTTCAGGTAGTCCCGGATCCCAAAGCCTTCACTCTCGACTTGCTAGTCCTCCGAACTCGGTCAACCCAGACCAACTTCTCTCCAACTTCATGACATCGTTGACGGTGCTCAAATCCAAATGCAATGTTTCAGGGCAGCGGCACCGCCGCCCGCGGTCGTGGGCACAGCTGCCCCAATTGCCGCCGCCCCACAGGCGCGGCCTTTTCTCCTGCTGTTTTTTTGGCAAGGGCTCAATTCCGAAAGTCAGTTCGCCGATTGGAACGCGCAGTTGATGTGTTTTACGCCTTTTTCGTTTTTGGGTCAGCAGGCCAACTTCGCCACCAAAGCATCTGCGGCAGCTTTGGCAGGGCTCGCCATCGGCTCCCGTCGCTGGAGGCTACGAGGGTGCCGTCTAAGAAGGTTCCGGCCTCTCCCGGACGCAACCGCACGGACGAATTTCTTTCCCGGTGAGTCTGCGGAATGTCGCCAAACTGTCATGCTTGGAGTTTGGATGGATCTCACATATCCGCCGTGTCACCTGCGTTTGTTCACAAAGTTCTTGATGTTCACAGTCCAAGTGATGCAAAGCTCAGAGCTCCACCACCTCCTGCTGACACCGGGGCCGGGCACGACAGGCAGCGGCGGGAAGGAAAGCGCCAAGGACAGAAGGTCGTGCGTCAGGCATGCTGGGGGTTTGGCAGATGTGCCTGATCTACCTGTTCCCAAGCCCTCGAGCGAGGTGAAGCCTTCTGGACCCAACGTTGAACCACCAAGCCCAGTGAAGCAGCACCACCGAAGTGTAACGATATGTCAATGTAACGATTCCACAGGGACCGAGCTGGCACCGCATGAACCGACAGCGAGTGAGGGGGTGCGGGAGTCCGCAGGCGCCCTTGGCTCGAGCCGTTGGTCGTAGACAGGAACGTGAGAAAGATTTCACCACATCTCAGGCTAGACCTCCATACTACACTTACTACACCTAGGAGCGTACAGTTGGAGCACCTGAAACCGCGTCGGCTCGCGGCTCGTGATGGTCCCACCGGCGCAGGTCTTTTCGGGCCCTGCCCTGGCGGCCCTGGCTAATGGCTGGCCCAGGCATCTTCAGCTTCTTGGATCTGCCCCCACCGGAAGAGGAGCCGGCCCCGCAGAACGAATCTCGAGATTCCTCAGATGATAGCCCGGCCATCCGGGATGCGCCCACAGCAAAGGCCGCAAACAGCTTCTTCCCGACAATAAGCACTGCCGGACTGCTCCATGACTCTGACTCTGACGGTGATGGTCTGTATCTTCAGCATCCCGGACAAGTGCCGCAGGATGTACTGGCGGTGGCATGTGAGCCCCCACCGGAGTCATTCCCAGGGCTACCGACACATGTGATCCTCAAGGTTCTCTCCATCGAGGGCCTTCCGGTACGCAAGGAAGAGCGGAATGTTCCCGGCAGCAAAGGGCTGGGCTACTTCCTGGAGGGCAAGGACATGATCGACCGCAGCGGAGCAAACGCCTCGGAGAGCGCTGGTACCCCATCCGACTGTCGTATCGCAGAACCCCTCAGAGAGCCCAGGCCTCTGCGGCGATCCTTCCGGAACCACAAAGCCGGCCTCCTGGCAGGCCTGCAAGAGCCCCTGTTTCGAGCTACTCGCAGTCACTGTAGATTTCCCTGTTTGAGGCATCGCTGTGCCGAGCCCCGCATCTTTGCGGAGCTTTCGGGCGGCCACTGGGAGGTGAGAAAGGGTCTACAGATCAAGGGGCTGCAGTGGTTTTAAGTGTCTTGAAGATGTGAGGCAGTCTGGGACCGCCCTGGCTTGTGCCTCAGCAGCCGTGTGAACGCTTCTCAACTTAAGTCATTGTTGAGGTGAGGTGAGGGTAAAGCTCAAGGACGGCCAGGCGGGTGTTTGCTTCGAGCCAGGCCTGACCCGGCATGTTTCGGGCCAGCTCCAGGATTCCGTGGTGGTTGGCATTCTGCTGGGTCAAGAGGCAGGGATGATTCGTGAGATTCCCAGTGCACTGTAGCGGTAGCGTCTTCCTACGACACGACGAGGTCGTTGCGGTGACTGCAGAGTTGGACCTCACAGGAACCATGCGACGGTTCTTCCAACCGCAGCAACTCTACAGGTCCGACGGACCGTCTGCTTGTTGCTGAGACTCATCTCACCTGCCTGGGCAGGCCGGCATTCAGCGGTGTTGCTCTTGGTCTGCCTCTTTGCAGCACTCCTCTCCACGACGCGAGAACCATGCGCGAAATCTTTGTGTCGTGTCAGGATCGAGGGTGCAAGTGCAAAGTTGGCACTGGAGCTCTACCCGCCAGGCTTCAGGGCATTGGGCCTTGGGGGTCGGAGTTGGATTGAAGTTTGGTTTATTGCTGCCTCTGCGAGGGTCACAACTCCCTGGCCGGCCCGTGGAGCCCGAAAGGCCAAGCTTGGCTCCTGGGCCGCCCCAGGCCCAGGCACAGCCCGGCTGGGAAGCCGACATTGCATTTGCATCGCGGCGCGTCCTGGAGGACGTGCCCATCAGCGATTGCCGGTTCTGTGACGGCTATGGGCGCAGGAGTGGCAGCGTGATGAAGCAGGAGAGCCAAGTGAGTTTCTTTGCGAACTTTTTCGGAGGAGCTGTGATGGCTGCGGAGGGCATGGTGTCCTTGTTTGCAGCACATGCGATGGCATGCTGTCACCCCAGAGCACGTGACTCATAGAGATGATTGCGGCTGTCTCAAGTCCCCTCAGGCCGGCATTGCCATGTCCCGTGTGCCGTGGGCGTGGGACACTGCACGACAACTTGGAGGATACCCATGGGATGCAAAAGCGAGCATTGATTCAGGATGAATAATTTGACTAGTTACTAGTTCTGACTTTCCAAGGCGTGTTAGTGGTTGTGGAACCGTACCATCACTTGCTGACATGTCTTCGTTGGCCATGTCGTACACCAGCACGCGCATCAAGCAACTCCCGCAAGCCGTGCAGGGCATCGGCGGGCCGAGAAGCAGAAGAGCCCAAGACGGGGCCGTTTTGAGTACCGTCAAGGGACGACGATGCCAGGAGCCGCCGATAGCCGTGTGTAAGCGCGAGCGTTATGCTGAGCTATACTGAGCTGACAGAACTGCTGGGGCGCCCCCTTGACCTGCAAAGAGTGCTTTGGCGCAGCAGCCTTGCGGTGCAGCTCTGCAGCATCTGCTACGCTCAGCATTGCCACCAGCAGTTGATTATGCTTGCCTGAGGTAATGTCTGCAACGGTGCCGGCTGGTCAGTATGCACACGTTGTCCCAAAGCTTCCTACTAGCCACGGCTTGTGACATGGGCCTGAAGACCGCGAGCGACAGAGCTTTCGAGCCTGACATGGTTGGGGAAGCGACATGTCTGTCAGCTCCTAAATCTGAATAAATGTACATAAGACGGCGCAGCCTTGAAGCAGCGAGCTAATGTAGGGATTCTGGCTGACTGGCAACTCCTTAAAGGAGTTCTTTACAGCTGTTCCGACCGACCGAAGGTGCCCAAATTTGCTATCTGGCATCTGACACGCGCTCTGATCGGATGATCGGATGGACGGATCCCGGAATGCCAGGCCGGCTCTGTGGAACTGAAGCAGAAGCAAGAGGAGGCGCCCAAGACATCTTGTCGATGCTTTTCTTGGGAGTCTCCGTGCCCAGGCCGTGGCCCTGCGAGATGGGCAAAATGCCGAGCTCGGAGAGGTGCTGGACCAGGCATCGGGGACGATGTTCGGCGATTGCACGCGTTTGCAGATGTGTTCCTCAGGAGTACTCAGCTGGCTTCTACACGGACATCGAGTCCGAATCTTTGCCTAAGGGCCTCAACGAGGCCCTGTGCCGCCATAGCAGTTTCCTGTTATCTGCAGAACTTCTTTGCAGGACATCGTCCGAAAGATCTGGGAAATCAAAGAAGAGCCCGAGTGGATGCTGGAATTTCGTTTGAATGCTTTCAGGACCCGAACGCTGCTAAGTAAGCCCTCCAGTGCTAGCCAACAAGCTAGCAGCACAGCCGGCTCCCAAAGCGGAGTGAGTTATCCAAAACAAATGTTTCCACATGGACGAGTGGGGCTCGGCCGACAGGAAATGGAAGCAGATGAAGATGCCAGAGTGGGCACAGCTTCAGATGGAAGAAATCGATTTTCAGGACCTGTTCTGCCTTGGTGGCTCGCATGCTTCATCTACATGGTCATGGCAGGGCACAGCCCCGGAAGCTTTGCAGAGACACAGCATGGGGATGCCTCTGCGTGCATGCTGTCACCCCTCGCCCCCCTTGTCTCGTTTGTGTATGTGTGTGTGCGCATGCTGAAATGCCGCTGGGAGGACATAGTGTACTACTCCAGGCCCAAAACGAAGAAGAAGAAGCAGAGCCTCGACGAGGTATGCGCTGGACACCTTCTCGTCTCTCCTGCGAAACATGCAGCCGGTTCACAGGTTGATCCTGAGTTGCTTGACACCTTCGAGAAGCTCGGAATCCCACTGACTGAGCAGAAGGCGTGGACTTTTCACCGCATGGTTTGGAGCGGCTCGCAGCATGCACTCCTTCAGCATGCAACTGATGCAGCGCCTGACCAACGTCGCGGTGGATGCTGTGTTCGACAGCGAGAGCATCGGGACCACCTTCCAGAAAGAGCTGGAAGAGGCACCACATGCCATATCAACCCTCTCATGGGTGCAATGCGCTGAGTGACAGGCAGGTGTGATCTTCTGCTCTATCAACGAAGCCATCAAGGCAGCGGCAAGCATCCGGAGCTGCCCTAGCCTCGAGTGAGTTTGAAGGAGCATCCAGAACTTGTCAAGAAGTACCTGGGATCCGTGGTCCCAGTGGCTGACAACTATTTTGCTGCTCTCAACAGGCCAGCAACTTTCACAGCTTCAGGGGTTGGGTTTGGAAGTCTGAAAAGTCTCGCTACATGCAATCACACACCAAGTGAACCGAGCTGCTTGCAGTGCCGTCTTCAGCGATGGCTCCTTCTGCTACATCCCGAAGGGCACTACATGTCCTATGGAGATCTCAACATACTTCCGCATCAACAACAAGGCCTGTGGTTGCCTTGCACCCTACGCGCACGGAGGGCTTTCCACGCCCCACAGGAGTCTGGACAGTTTGAGCGCACCTTGCTCATCGCAGACGAGAGCAGCTATGTCTCATACCTGGAGGGATGCACCGCACGCGCCTTACATAGATCGCGTGGCCCACGCAGAAACGGGGCTGGGTGGCAGCATGTGCAGGATTTACCCCTCAGCCAGGAGTGTTGGAGAAATCCTGAACATGTCTTGGAAAGCAAAGCCAGTGGATAGCTGTGGTAGAGAGTGAGTTGGCAGAAGAAAGCAGACAGACACATAAACACACAGATATACCGACACATGTGAACACACAAACGCAAAGATGTTTGTTGAGTTCGCTTGCGCACATATGTTGTGTGTGTGTGTGTGTGTGTTTGTTCTTCGCCTCTCGGCGTCACATGCATCCGTTCATGTGTGCTGATGTCTTCACACATGTATGTATCAATGTGGGTATACTTGTATGAACCAGTGTATGTACCTACGTATCTATCTGTTGGATATGTCTGTCCTAGACTGACAATGCACATTTTTGCAATCACTCGATTTCTTCATCCCGTTGCAAGCTGGTAGAAACCAGAGACTACATGTATACACACGCACACGCACGCATACAGGCATGCATGCATACATACCTAGTTACATGCTCCATAACGTATACATGCATACATTCATATATACATGCATATGTATACACGTATGTCTTATGCACAGATGCATGTATGTTTTGTGTATGTACGTAGTAGGTATTTATGTATGCCTTCATGTATGCAGCCATGCATGCATGTATCTCTCTCTCTGTTTGTGTGTATTCGTGGTACGTGTGTGCGTGCGTGTGTGCGTGTGTGTGTGTGTGCACGTTTGTTTTATGTTTTTGTGGTTGTATGTGTGCGCATGCCAATGCTTGCGCTGGAGTGCTTGCTTGGAGTCAGGCCCCCATGTTTGACTCGAAGCAGCTGCATGCATGGATCTCAGGACTATACTTAATTACTGAAGCCGAATCCTGAAAGCATCAAACGGTGCTAGCTTCAGATCGTCGTTGCCTTTCCTTCGAGGCAGCTGTAGTTGAGCTGCATGCTGCTGAGTCAGCAGAGATCAAGTCGAGATCTCATCTTACCGACATGCTCGGCCTTATGTCAGCTAACAGCTAACACTCCTCGAGTCACGCAAAGTCGCCTGCCCAGATACTCCACGGTGCAGAACTGGTCGGGGAGCCCGGCTTCTTTGTCAGGATTCTGCGAGTCCAAACATTGAATGACCGGCCTCGCCGTGTGGGGTCAGAGGTATGCTGGAGACAAGAATGGCAAAGGCGGCATTCTGAACCTGGTCTGGGTCCTGCTGGTGGAGCAGATATTGTGCTACCACGAACCTGGCGACAGCAGCTGCATCTGTAGGGAAATCATGTCTGCATGCTGTGAAACAGCCCGCATGAGCAAGGTACCCCTGCGGCACTACAGAGAGCAGAACGGCCATCGCAGCTGCAGCTCTGTAGCTCTGTGAGCCATCAGGTCACAAAGCGTGGCATGTGCGAGGGCAAGAAATCCAAGATCTCATGGACACAGGCGGATAGTTGAACATCGCACACTGGAGGAAGCTGCAGACAGACTTTTCAGGTGGAAACTGGCTCGGCCGTGACCTGGAAGTATCCGTCATGCATACTTAAGGCCACGACTTGGTCGACTGCAGCAATCTTTCGGACGTTAGCAATAAGTCTTTCTGCAGGGAGATGACTCCATCGGCGAGTTCTATTCGGTGGCACTGACGAACAACTACCAGCAGGCTGCCACAAGTAGGGGGTTCGTCTTGGCACAGCAGCTACTGCTGGTATCAACAGTGAACCCGCATGGGTATGTGCCTACTCATGGACCGTCATTCGACGGGCCATGATACAATCCATACAGAAAACTATGTCTCTCCGTGACGAGGCCGTATCATCCGTAATCTTGACTGAAGCTCGCATGGTCACTGTGCTGAGCTGTCTTGTGCCCGGCTCAGACAGGACATGCGCACGTATGCATACCAAACAGAAGTGTGTACGCATGTCAACCGCATGTCTCAAGACTACCTTGCTCGTACAGCTGAAGAAACGCAATTTGGTGGCAGCAGGTTGCTAGCAGCGAGTCATTCAATCGGCAGCTATGTACAGTCCCGGCCCGCACAGAATCCCGTAGCTGTCATCAGCTTGGCCTCGGACCCAGCTATGCTGAGCTTCGATGGCCTCCTCACCCAGGCCTTCCCCATGGGCGGTCTTTTCAGGATCGCAGGATGGATGTTAGCAGGTCTACGAGGCCGGGGCGGAAGACGAAGAGGAGGCAGAAGAGTCGGCAGAGGCTCCGGGGAGGGAAAGGGAGATTCCCGCACATCCGCTTTCATGGGTTCAGGCAGAATTCCACGACAACCGGGGAGCCTCAAAGAGGAGAGAAGTTGAGGCTAGCAACAGTCGCAAGAGCTCAAGTGCATGCACATGCTCGCAGATTTTTGGAAGACTGCTTTCTGAGCAGGTCGCGTCACCGGCTCAGGCGCGAAGAAGAGTTGGGGGCTTAAGCTCAAGCTCTTCACTGCCTTGAAAAAACAACCCTGCGGCAAGTGGCCTAAGGAGCCGGAGCCAGACTACCCAAGTCCCAGTGAGCTCCAACTTCCTCACAGGCCAGGTCAAAAAACAAGTCTTCTGTATTCCAATGAAAACGAGTGTCAAGAATCGATTGATGGCCACATCTGCTGTGAACGGCTCGCTTGAGGGAACATTAGAGCCCCTACAACCACGTGATCTCAATGACTTGAAAGCATTTTCGAAGAGGTACTGGAGAGCTTCAGAAGATCCTATCGTCCTTGCACAGCGTTTTGACAGCAGGAACTTCTTGCGAAGGAAGGGCATCCGAGCATCTTGCGCTATCGAACTGCTGCCGTCTGTTTCGAAGATCCCAAGACCCGGTTGGGCGTGAGTTTGTGCTTCGCATCTTTCGAAAACACTTAGGGTTTATCGTGCGAGTCTCAGTCTTGTAGTCGCTCATTCCGAGGGATTAAGCAAACAATGCGGTCGCATTTGTAGTCGGGGCCCTGAACATTGCAATTCGCTGAGGCGTCTGGTCGCCTTTATGTACATATGCGTGTGTATGTATGCGCATGTATGTGTATGCATGTGTAGGTATATGTATGTCTATGTGTGCGTGTACATATACCTGTACGTGTAGGTGTATGCACATGCGTATGCATATGTTCATGTCATGTGACTCATGTGTATGTATGCATGTATGCATGTATGAATGAAAGAAAGAATGAATGACTGAATCAATGTATGACTAAATTGGGAGCAGTCTTTTTCAATAAATCTTGAGTTTTCATTGCGCCATTAGTCCCGACCTGTTCTCGAGAAAACTGTCGCAAGTGCTTGATAACGCCGTTCCATGTGTTGAGCCATGGCGCATGACAAAACCATCACTCTGTATGTGTGTATGCATGTACGCATGTATGTTTGTATGTTTTTGTTTGTTTGTTTGTTTGTGTGTCTGTTTGTTTGTTTGTTTGTTTGTTTGTTTGTTTGTTTGTTTCTGCTGGATGTTGTTGTCTGTTTGTTTGTTTGCTTGTTTGCTTGTTTGTTTGTTCGTTTGCTCGTGTGTGTATGGACATGCATGCATGGATACATACATGCATAAAACTTATCTACTCACCGAATCCTGACAAACATAGGGCGTTGCACATACATGTGTGCATTTTGTAAGCGGTAGCCGAGACCTTGAAGATGTGCTCTGACCAGCGAGGTACCCAGTGTGGAGTGCCGGAGCCACTAGTTCTGCCAGGTGCTGCTGGGCAGTGGGAGTCAATTCGAAGAACCCTTGGACTCGGCCCAACGCCCTCAAGGCCTCTAGCTAGGTACCCCAAACCTACAAGGTGTGGTAGTGACTGGGATGCAGTAGCAAAGGAATCTCCAATCCCAGATGTCAGTCTTTTTGTCAGGATCGCTTGCTGTGGATGCGGTATTGCTCGGCTGGTGCACGCACGATAGACTTCTCTGCTGTCTTGAACACCAGAAAGATATGAGAGGCTAAAGAGCAGCTCCAGTGCACCTGCTTTGCCGCGAGTGCGCTCTGCCAGACGAGGACAGAGATCAAGAGATCGCTCCGTGTTTTGATCCTGCACTCCGGTAGATCTGCATTGCTTTCACAGAAGGCGATCTTGGTTGGAGCTTGTGTTGGATCGGCGTGGGAAAATCGCTGGAGGGTTTTGAGCGATTCGTACTGTAGGAGAGGAGTCGCTGCTGTCACCATTGATCGACGGCCCGGGTCATCCCGCTGCACAGAGGCAACAGCTTGTTTCCGACACCCGCAGGGCTGTTCGGCTGTTCTGCAGAGTGTAGCAAAGTGAAAGGCAAGCTGCCCACTGGAAACCTGTTCGCCGAAAACTTCCTCAGCAAGGGCATCTTCGACCGCTCAGCCATCTCAGGCTGAAAGAATCTAATGTGCTGGTGTGCTCCGACGTTGCGAGTTTGACGGGGCTCGTGTGGCCTGTCATGCTTTTCATGAGAGAAGGCGACTGGACACGCGGGAGGATGCAAAGAAGTGGATGCCTCCGAAGGTCCAGGGAGGCCACCCCAAAACTCTTTGCTGCACTAGGGAGCATGCAGGCAACTCGTTGTTGTTGCAGGTGGTGCTTGGGGTGGCATCCTTCAGTCTCAGCATCAGAGGCTTTCCCCCCAACTCTGCAACAACGTGCTGCGCTGAACGCAGCGTCTGAGGTAGTGCTTAGTTTTGATGAGCTGTGATGCCGGCCGCAGTCGGCCAGCGTACATTGGGGATTGTCTGTGCCATGTGATTTTTGTCGGTTTGCTAGGACGCTGAAGTTGAAAGTGTCAGTGGTGCCTTAGTACACCAACGACAGCAACTCCAAGAAAGAGAAGAATAAGAAGGACGCGTAAGAAGAAGACGACGATGAAGAACAACCGCCACTGCCGGGCACCAGCACCGGCACCAGCAGCATCAGCACCAGCACCAGCAGCAGCAACAGCAACA
>CAJNDV010032686.1:0-15654 GCA_905221635.1 Symbiodinium sp. CCMP2456 | reverse complement strand
CAGCAGCAGCAACAACAGCAACAGCACCAACCGCAAAGCAGCAGCATCTCAGTAGCAACAGCAGCAGCAGCAGCAGCAGCAGCAGCAACTACTACTACTACTACTACTACTACTACTACTACTACTCCCGCTCCTGCTCCTGCTCCTGCTCCTACTCCTACTGCTGCTACTACTACTACTACTACTACTACTACTACTACTGCCATGCTCCTGCTGCTCCTGCTCTGCTCCTGCTCCTTCTCCTGCTGCTGCTCCTGCTGCTCCTGCTGCTGCTGCTGCTGCTGCTGCTGCTGCTGCTACTGATGCTGCCGCTGCTGCTGATGCTGCTGCTGCTGCTACTGCTACTGCTACTACTACTACTACTACTACGACGACGACTACTACTACTACTACTACTACTACCACAGCCAATGCTACTACTATTCCTCCTGCGCCTGCTCCTGGTGCCACTACTGCTACTGTTACTGCTACTGGTACCACTATCAGGTACCACTACCAGTATCATGACCACTACCAGTATCACTGCCGCTACTACCACTACCACTACCAGTACCACTGCCACTACCACTACGACCACTACCCCTACCAAAGCTGGCCGGCTTCTGCAAGGCTTGCTGGAGTTCTGGTGCCAACCTCGGCCACAGACATTGTCATGGTCCTGATTTATCGACCTTGAGATATTCTGCTCACAACTCCAGGCAAAGCAGCATCAGGAGATGAAGAAAATGCAGCTCCGAGCTCAAAGGAGATTTCACATCATGTGCGGCTGCCTGCCTTGCTGGCAAGAATCCGAAGCTTCTCAGCGGTTTCTCATCTCCCAATGCCTCCTGCCTGACCAAGAGTACAATCAAGACTACAATCAAGCCCTAAGGCAACAGCTGGAAGTCCTGTCGGCGCCTTGGGACTGCCGAAAGGCTGCAGGAGATCAGCGCAGCATCCGCAAGCCGCTGGTCGCCACGGTGGCAAGGCAGCAGCTGAATCGTTTGGGAAGCTACGTTGGGGGAGATGCGAGGGTGGACGTGCCCACCTCAGCACTCGGGCAAGAAAATTTGCATTAGTTTAATAATGTTTGTTCAACAACTCGTCATTCGTCACACAATTCTCTTGCAGGGTGCCGTGCATAGCTATATGGTTGAGATGGCGCCAAAGGTGGGCAGGCGGGCGGTTCTCATGCGTCAGAGTCTTAGGGTATGGCAAGCCCATGGGGCAGATCCCAAGACGTCTCTCATCACTAGTGCTCCTCTGCAGCTAGCAGGGAAATCTGACAGGAAGGCACCTTCTTGGAAGCCTCTGAGTCCGATCCGCCGGCCAATGCCTCAGTCGATCTCAGAACGCGACCTGTGATCAAAGACATTGGGGGAATTTCCGCATGCGTGAGAGGAGTGTAAGCCACGGTTCATTGTCGACAGCATCGTTAGTCTTTGTTACTGTTGTGTTTCTTGTTGACGACGCAACAGCCCTGCTGGGCATGGTCGGCCAGTCCATTAACTTGGAATTGGATCGGGCCGCTTTCAGAGGATGTTTTGGCGAATGAGATTCACGAACAAATCCCTGCAGAGCCCATCCCACACGTCAGGAAGAAAAGGTGGTACATGGACGGCGAACTCAGCACATGTTTGCATCCATATCCCATCAGGTCGGCTCTGCCCGTCTTGCCCGAGGACGAGGATGTGTTGCAGCATGATGCAGCATGCACAAGCCTCGTTCGGGGCTTTCGGGCTTTCGGATGGGAAGGAAGCGCGAGCCTCGCTTCCGGGAAGTCGTGGGCAAAGCTCCGAGGCCTCGGAAGAGGCTGGGTCTTTGCATTTTTGCTTTGCGCACCGCTCCTGTCGAGCTGCTCGGGATGCTGAGGCTGAGGTGCTGGCAGATCCTGCGCTGGAAGCCCAACAAGTTCCGGAGGAGGAGGAGGCCACAGAAGCCTCCGAGCAGAAGCCTCGTGGCAGCAGCTAGAATGGAGAGAACGCATGCATGGAGCCCCGGTGGCAGCCAAGGTTGGAAGCCGAAGGAGCTCCCGAGACAGAAGCAGAGGGAGTTCCAGCAGCCGAGGACGCCGGGGAGCCATTCTAAGGGTGTTGGACAGTCTTTGCAAGAGTCACGATTCGCCACTGGACAGGGACCGCTGGAGGGAGAGATCGAAGTGTCGGTGCAAGTCACCCTCCCCTTGGACGAGGACGAGGAGGTGGAAAACGCATCGCACCGTGGCACTCCCTGTCGCTTCCAAAGTTGTCCAGGCGGCTTCCGTCCTACCGGGCCTCCAGCCGAGTGTCGAGGCCCAGCTGCCTTCCGATGACGTGCTCGTGCCGGAGGCAGATCGCGGGTGTGGTAAGACCAGTCGTGAAACGGTTGCTACCTCTATGTAACTGTGATACAAGATTGAGATGGACAAGGGCTGTGCAAAAACGCTAGGGAGGCTGGAAGTTCAGTGTTCGATTGTCAGGAAGTGGGCTCACACAGTGACGGCGACGCGGTGGAGCAGCTTCGGAACTGCAGTGACTCAGAGGCGGAAACAAGGGAAGAACACCTGCTGTGCAAAGAACAGGTCGCCAAGAAAGACATTTGCAAGATGTTATGAAGACTTGTCGCTAGATACAAGCGTCCACTCTTGGACATTTTGCACCCTCAGATTTCCAAATTGACCTTATTGCATATCGAGGTTGACATGCCTCCGAGCCTGCATCATCTCATGAAGCACAATCTGGTGGGGAGAGGGGAGATTCCATTCCTGGGTTAGTGATTTTTGTTACAAAATGTCTTTGTCCCCGAAGCAATCTGCTGCTGTCGAGACGCAAAGTCGGGCCTTGAAGGAAGCAGCTCCTTCCAGAGTCCAGGGCACTGTCACTGTGAATGCCGAATCCCATGTTCTTGCTTTCTTGTTTTTACCTCTGGCTCTTGAAGTTCTGGCTCTCGTGGAGGACGCGGCATCCCCAAAGCAGGAGACGGCCAACGCTAGCTTTTTCAGAGGCCACGGCGACATTGAGACTTGAGACATAGAGCCGTGTCTTCCGCGTCAGGTGAGGCTCAAGCATCGCTACTGGAACAGGCTCGAGTCGGGTACGGACTGGGGATCAGTAGGCTCCTGACACAACAAAGACAAAGCGACTGCAGCAGGCCGTCTCCAGCCAGAAGCAAGGCAAGGGCAAAATCAGAGCGCAGCTTTCGACATCATCCTTGTAGACTAGACCTATCCTTGCGATCCGAAGCTGAGCCTAGGAATCAATCTGATGACAGGCGCCCTACCCTTGGCTGGAGGCAGCTTCTCCGCCTCGTGGATGCAGGAGCTGGAGGCGCGAGCACAGTCTGGCTGCCTGGCTCTGTTTTGCTTTGCCGTCGCTTCGGTGTCGCCAGGAAGCGGCTGCGCCTTATGCCACCCTCTGCAGGGACACAACCGATGCACGGATCCAACTATCTGCAAGTTGCCGCGCAGGAAGTCGGATTGACACAAGTCCCGAGGTGCTTATGGCAAATTTGGGCAGCGTTGCATCCAACTCCAGGCGGTCCTCATTGGAATCCCAGCTTCATACAAGCCATTACGGCCTGCCTTCCAAACAAGGCAGCGATGCATCTCACACGATGCTGCTTGAACTGCGTTTCCTGCCAGAAGGCCACTGCGTGTTCAGCGGCGACCGCCGGCAGGAAGAGTTCCTGGGGCAGATCGGAGCGACCGAGGTGCCTTTGGAGTGAGCCGCAAGCCTCTACAGTGAAGGCAGAAGTATTTCGAAGTGAGGATGCGCCCCCGGAGCAGCCGGAGCCCGAGACGGAGAACACGCCGGAGCCTGGCGAGGAGGCATCAGAGCATGCTGAGGCACAGTTCTGTGAATGGGACCGCCTTGTTGGGCTCTATATGGGGCTTCTGACATATGCTGGCTAGGAAGAAGTGCCTCCAGAAGAGACCGAGGAAGCGAGTGTGCATCAGCTGCAGGGAAGCTTTGCTCGGGTGACATCCGCTTCTCTTGCCATGTGCTTGTCAACTTCTCCAGAGGTCGAGCTGAACCAATCCGAGTTGCCTGCGCGTGAGGATCGCGCTCTGTTGTTTGTAGCATCTTTTTCAGCAGTGATGGGCCATCCATGCCGAGCTCGGCTAGGAGATCAGCATTCGCGGCAAAGACTGGTCGATATTGGCCGCGGAGTGTGATGCCCTCCTTGCTGAGTGCAGGAGGCATCACCGCAAGAATCTTTATATATGTGCTTCGTGTATCGCTGTCGCCGACGGGGCTATGTGAAAAATCAGGCCACTTCCGGCAGACAGTGCGGCTGAAGCAGGCAAGCCCTAGCAGCCAGCAGTATCGTGCTGGTATGCCTGAGAAGATATCATTAATATCATGACGGCATTTGCACACAAAGGCGGAGGAGGAACCGAAATGGCAACACCCGTGCCGCCCGTGCCCACAGAACGCGTTGAGCAGGAGGACCGGCACGTCACACGCCAATCCACTTGCTGCAGGTACTCTTACTGTAGATGCACATTAAACATAGAGTAGCGTTGTTCCGAAAGCAACGCCGGGATTCAGGAAAGCACCTTCGGGAAACAGCCGGAGCAACTGCGGAGAAGTCCCTGCGATTCTGAAGACAAATCACAACGCACATGGGGATGTGGGTGAGTCTTTGTTACAACGTGGGTGTGGGAAGTCTTTGTGTTTTAGGGGCCTCGTTTCAATAAGCTGTGGGGTGGGTAACCATAAATTGGGAAACCCGAGTACGAGAACTTAAGAAACCCTCCAAACGAAGGCACATGTAGAGGGCTAGAGGTGTTGTTCAGCCAGAGCCATACCAAGGAGCAAGCGTCCCAATTGGGGCCGTCAATCGGTTGGTATTGGGTTTTGGCCATCACGATCTGGGGAGTTGACCCATCATGGTTACGACTGCCGTATGTGGTATGTGGTCTCTGAGGCTCTACGGTTTAAACTCTTGAACCATGTCCGTTAAAAGGGTTGTCTTGCCAGTGTTTTTATCAGATCTGTGCAGATGTTCCACATCACTTAAATGCTCTGAAGGACGACGCATCACAGATGAAAGAAGATGCAACTCCTGCAGAAGCAGTTCCTGAGGTGCACGTGGTTCTATTGCACGTCGAAAGCATGGAGTCCAATTGAACAACACTGCGAGCAGGACACCTGGGCCGCCGACACAGTGGGACTCGAGCTGGATTTGTAGTGAGCTTCTCGCCGTCTCTGAACGGGGAAGTGGGGCTGGAAGTGAAGAACCTTGTATTAATGTAGATCAATATTTTCCTGCGGAAGGAATTGTCATAAGGGAAGTGTTAGGTAGGCCTCGGAGCACAAGCCGCCCAGAGTGGTGCAAGAACAAGCTTTTTCTCGATAGGGCTCCTAAGGTGCCCAGCAATTCAAGGCATTTCTGCATGCAGAGGCTCATGGGCTGCGCAGTCCCTCGACTTCTTTCAATACTCTGCAAGCACGCAGGCAGGCCAATGCACACATCTGTAGTAACATCTACCAAGACTTTCGAAGCACTGCAAGATGCCTTCATGGCCTTTTGTTTCACCCGTTGAGCCATACCAGCTGTTGAAAACAGGCAGACAGTTGTCACTGGGTGTTGAGGCACTTTGCAGACAGCATGGCAGTCTAATCAATCCTTTCGCAGGCTGACACCGGCACCAAGATGGTCCACCTCGGAAAGAACACAAGGCTGCTGTGGAGAAGTACGTGAGTTCTTATGTGTTGATGTGTGGCTGCTAGGTCGAAGATCATCTCGAAGGGAATTTCCGCAGGACACTCCAAAAACGCGTGACCGGGTGTATATACCTTGTTGTGCAGGGTCCAGTTCGTTGATTCTCTTCCTGATGTTGTTCTCAGCCTGGGATATTGATGCCATGGATGTCACAGACCTCACGCAGGTACCGTGGCCTTGTGGCCTTCCGCGGGAACGCCAGTGCTGGGAGGACGTCGGCAGCTGCCGCAAACCTCGCAAGTTCATGTAAGCCTCGCAGGAACTTCTCTCAGTGCGACTCTTTGCTAATTGGAAACAAGGGCGAGGCCTCATGGCATGGCGGAGTGTGCTCCTGGCGCTACGTGGAGTCTGTCGGCAGGCCTCCACTTTTCCGTACATTGAGGCTGCCGATGGAAATAATCAGGTCGAGCATGAGGCACTGGTGGGTGGGTGTGTGTGTGTGTGCTGATGGCTTGAATAGTCGCTTGTGGCGGTTGCACACTTGTCGTGTGCAGCCTGCTCTTCCTTTACTGTATCTGTCGCTCACAGTGTGCGAATTTCCGAAACATGCCGAGCGAAGCTGAGCCCCCACGGACGCCCCGCAGCTCCTGCTCAAGCTCCAGGCCACGACTTCACGAGTCTCTGAGGAGCAGAATCTCGGATGAACGGACTTGTCGTAATTAGGTTGAGTCGGACAAGGTTCCGCCCAGCAGTAGTCGTCTGTCGCATGAGCTCCCTGGTCTCTGAGGCTTTTGTACTTGACGAGCCGCGGCCTTGCGCCCGAGGAGGCCGTTTCGCTCGTCATCAACGGCTTCTGCCAGGAGTCTTGCTTTTGTCTCTCTGGTCTGCTTTCTTGAAGAACGCATGGATGATGCTGCATCAGGGCCGTGTGAGAGTTCTCTTGATTCCTGACTTTGTCCGTCCGACAGTCACTTGAATGATCCAAGTAAGAGATGTCACAGCGGCACAGCAAGGGAGTCCTCTGAGAGAGTTCTTGCATGCTCTTGCAGCGCCGCCAGAGAAATCCACGTCGTTTAGGACGTTTTCGACCAGCTGCCGATGGAATTCGCATCCGAGGACTCGCAGTGGCGAGAGTGTAGTCATAAGTGGTAGTTGCAAAGCTACGGCTGCAGGCGCAGAAGCTGCTGTCTTTGAAGCTGGAGGGAACCGTGGGCTGAGGCACCTCCCTGCCTGTCTCAAGATTTCAAGTTCGAGGATCACACCAATTGCTGTTGCCAGGCAAAGAGACGCCGCATCGTTTAGCCGTTCTTCACCTCGCCTCGTGTAGAGTGCTTTGCATACGTCTCTTCATGATTGTGTTAGCAACAGCTGTTTTAGCCGATGCGTGGCCGTATCGGGGCATGTGTCCCAAAAACGTGAGACGGTGCAATTTGTTAGAGATTTTTCCGGGGAGGCAGCACTGCAAAAAGGCTGCAGAGCAGCCAATGGCACATTGAGTAGCTGCTCCACGGATGACACAGCTGCTGCTGAGCAGCGTAAATGCCCAGCCGACATTGAGCCGGCATCTCTGCACAGACACTGCAGGTGCCTGATGGCACATGCCGCACTTCTCGGGGCTCCAGTGGTGCGCAGAAGGGTCTATGGCTTCAGCCTTGGATCAGGGGGTGTTTCCGGGTGCCACAACTGATCACCACCGGCCATACCGAGGGTCAAACCTTTTCTGTACCGTCGCAGGAACCGCGACTAAAACACTAAGCGGAGAGAGCTGTCTGCATGCACGCTGGCGGAGTCGAATCAGTTTTGGTTTGAGTTCTGACTGGTAATTATTCTCTGTTTCGGCTCTACAGCTGACGCACGGAAGCCGTGTGCAGCTGTCGACATGCTACAAATATACGCAGGTCACAGCCCGCAACAGCAGCATCAGCATGGTCTGCATACTTTCAAGCACTGAGCAGTGTCTGGTGAGCCACCATGGGGCAGCAATGCTGCGGCCTGCGAGCAAGAGAGGACACTCCCGATGAGCGCAAGCTTTTATCATCTTCCACTGCTGTGAGGACGACTATCCATTCCTGGCGCCGCCTGTCACACCCACCGCTGCCAGTGCCTGAGTTATGTGCTCGCAGAGAGCGGTGGTGAGAAATAGATTGAGAAAGAGATGGTGAGTCTGCGTGTTTTTGCCTTCCTCCAACAAGTCAGGCCAACTCAGGCCTAACTTAGGGATTAATAAGGCAAATGTTTAAGGCAAGGAAGATAGGAGGGCAAGAACAACCAGAGAACGAGTGCCTCGAGAGTGTTAGAGCAGCGAAGTAGCATCGAACATCATCACATCCATCCTTGCATTCATCCATCGGTACATCCATCCATCAACCCTAAATCGCCCATTTATGCATTCATCTATCCATCCATCCACTCAGCCAGCCAGCCATCCATCCATTATAAGCCCGTCTGTATGCCCTTCAAGAATCTCTACTAGAGACCATTCTGCAAAGCCTTTCTGTTTCTACATTGCAACCCTTTCGTAGACCATTCTATAAGCCCCCCTCATACACCGTTCTTTAAGCCCGCCAGCATACAAACACTCGACCAACATGCTTTAGCGACGGAGTTCACAGACACGATCAACATGCGTCCCCCAAGTATTGGTGGGATTCAGGAGCACGGCCAACATGCTTCTCCCCATACTGGCGAGAGGACGAACATGCTCCCCCCAACGTACTGAAAGTTTTCGATGCCAAAATCAGCACGGAACCACACCCACAGCGCCAGGACCCACCGCCTCCAGGAACCAATCGGTATTTACAATGGATCGTGCTTGCCGGAGGACACAGACACGTGGGCAATACCGAGAGGGTTGCCAATTCGAGACACGAATCGTCACTGCAACACACATGCAGTTCTGCTGGACGATGCGGAAAATTCCGCCGACAACTCGTCAGGCACCATGACGATCAACAAATACGAAAAGCCGAGCATCCCGAGACAATCCGAAACGACCCATTCACCACAAGTCATTCCGATAGGCCTTGAGTCTCGACACGGTCTAAGGTCCAACGCCTGCCTGGCCTAGCTAGGGCTTCCGAAGCAGAAATGCTGAAAGCACCAAAGCTCGCCAAGCCTAAGACGATTTGTGGATGCCATTCCAAGACCTATTTCCCACAAGAGGCCCGCAATCCGAAAAGTACAGAGTTTGAAACCCTGATCCGAGTCACCGTTGTCAGGGAAGCCAAGCCGCACAACATCGTGGAACCAGCTCCGTCAAACTCCTGCAGCTATTCTGGATGATTTAAAATTAAGGACCATCAAGACCCTGGGGCACCGGTGAACGCAAACCCCATCATCTTGTGAGAACAGAGCCGACTTAACTTCCATCACACAGAATGCTAAATCCGTTCGTATCCCGACGGTGTCGCGTCCAGCCAATTCCTGTCCCAGGCATATGGCGGTGAGTCAAGTCGCGCTGCTGATCTTCCCGAGCCTCCAGCATCGGTCTTGGCTTTGCATCGTGCTCTTCGGTTATTTCCAGAGACCAGACAGCCCATGGGTGAGCTGCCAACTTCCGATCAGTAGGCAAACCAACTCAGCTTGTCTTCGGGAGGACTCTGGGGGAGAGTCCCAGGATGGAAGCGAAGCCCCGAAGCCTCGGCCAGCCCAGGCGTTTCCACCGGTGAAGGTGGAGCTTCCACCGGTGGAAGCGGAGCTTCCACCGGTGAAAGCGGAGCTCACGGCCACGGCCACCTCCGAGGCATTCTGGGGCCCTCGCTCGAGTTGTGTCGGGTTTCGTGGGTTCATGAAGCTTCGTGTATGGTGTGAGGATGAAACACATAGGGTCGGGCCTGCGTTTCTCCTGTTTTACGCGCTCAGAACTGGCCGAAGGCTTGCGCTTAGTCTCAGCCCTTCAGCTCCCGTTTCTTCGGGAAGAAAGGTCTGCCAGTCTGCAGGGCAAGAATTGTAGTCAATGCCTAGATCACAGATCTGCTGAAAGCAGTGTTAAACGAGAGGGCCGGTGGGCGCATTAAACTTATATTAAACTTGCATCTGATGTGCAATATTGTGCAACCCGGAGAAGTCGGCAGTTGCTGGGAAATGTCAAAACAAAACATATCGAGTCAATATGGAAGACACCCGATGTTCTTCTGATGTTCGCTTTGGCACCAACTGTACATAGTCGGAAGGCATGTAGACAGGCATGGAATTGACCAAGCAGCCAAGGGTGGCGCAAAGGAAGTCGCTGCAACGAAATCTTATACCAAGATCGGTGAGTCGTACGGAAGAGCGTTATTTTTGCCAAGCGAGTTTTTGCGCCAGGATTTCGTCCGCGAAGATTCCAAGAGCGAAGAGCTCAAGGCAGAGCAAGACGCTCGCAGTGCTTCTCTTCGTAGGTCAGAGGTCGGAGGCGTCTCCTCGCTGCCACGGCCGGTGTTAGTTTGCACCTGGAGTGAGCCAAGCTCGCAAGCGTAGCGTTTTCGAAGAAGGCCAAAGCATTTAGCAATCAATAATGTGCTAGAGGAGGACCGGGACGCAGACAGCAGATTGAGATGTGCTCAAATGAGTGTGCACAAAGCCCAGTCGGCTTCTACGGCATTGAGTTTTTGAGCCTTTCGAATCATAAGCTATTGCCTGCTGAGTAGCGTCATACATATTCTGCAGTCGAGACACTGCCTTCTGTTGATGGATGGAAGTTCTGCGAAGGTTCAGCAAAACAAAACGAGCAAATCCTTGTCAGGAATGCAGCTTGCCGGCCCGATGTCTCGATCGACAACAGGAATTTCAGTCGTGTAGGCAGTTGTCGGGCTGAGACTGGGATATCGCATTTCACTCAGAGGAGCAGGAGGTCGAGACAGAAGCCACGGCGGCGACAGACACAGCTGACCTTGCAGAAGAGGCCGAGGTTTTTGCGATTGCATGAACGTGTGAAACATAGTCCTCTGTAAACTGCAGACACGGACACTCTCAGCCTGACCGCAGGCGGACCAAGCCAAAGATGTCCAAACCGCCGCTACCACCGAGGCGGTCGATGAGGCAAGTATGAGCAGGCTTCTTCCATGCTCATGGCAGTCGCGTGGCCCTGAAAGGAAGTATTGCCGGAAGGGCAAGCAGATGGTGACCAAGATGCCTGGGCAATCTCCGAAGAAAGCATCCAGAAGGTTGTGAGCCCCAAGCCAAACATGAGAATCAAACATCACACCCTGAGTGACGAGCAGCTCAAGCCTAGCTCCTAGCTGTCCCGGTCAGGATGTACTTGTGCTGGCAGGTCGAGCGCGTTCCAAGCAGCGGCTCTGACAGCCTGTCATCCATTGCTGAGAAGGCAACTCGTACTCACGGCGCCGGCAAGTCGCAGCACATTATCCTTCCACATCTTGTCAGGCAGAAATCGTCATTGTTCTGCCCGAAGACGACGATTTTCCTTTGGATGAGGCAGGCAATGTATTGGCGTGCTTCTGCCTTGCATGCATAGCAGGAGCAATGTCGGTGCCGCCGTTTTGCATGTTT
This sequence comes from Symbiodinium sp. CCMP2456, assembly GCA_905221635.1. Lineage (NCBI taxonomy): Eukaryota > Dinophyceae > Suessiales > Symbiodiniaceae > Symbiodinium > Symbiodinium sp. CCMP2456. Next base: position 4,539 of record CAJNDV010032686.1, on the reverse strand, counting down.
GATACTGTTTGATTCTTGTGGCTTCTTGCGGTTGCTGACAGGATACTGGCCTAGTGCGGCAAATTAGCCTGCACAGCCAGACTTCTCCTTCTCGGAGAGCAGCCACTGCAGCCGCGCTAGCAGCCACTGCAGCCGAGGAGGCGATGGCTGAAGTGACGGCAGACAAGGAGGAAGGTGTGGAGGAGAAGAAGGATGAGGCGGAGGAGGAGGAGGAGGACGAGGAGGACGACGAGGAGGAAGAGGAAGATGCAGATGGAGCGGATGCTGCAGTTCCGGTTGCGGATGCGGTGGTTGCGGCGGATGCTCAGGAGGGCAAGGATGCTGCTCAAGAGCAAGGCGAGAAGGAGGCCATTGGGGTTTCCACTTGTCGTGTGCAAGCCGGTTCAAAGTTGTGTACACCAATTCCAGGTGAAGCCCAAGAAGAAAAAGAAGAAGAAGGGAGAAAAAGTAATCACATTACCCAATTGCGTGCGAAGCTTATGTGCTGCAAGGTTGTTGGAGTAGCAACTTCAGCAGTCTTCTCGCAGGATCAGATTTTGCCATACCTGTACCTGGGTGGCATGGCAGCGGCAACCGATGTGGAGGGTTCGACACCCGGAGTCTAAATGCCAGCTCTTTCGAGGCACAGCTTCCGTGGCTTGTGAGTTTATGTTGCAGCGAGGCATCCAGAGACAGGGATTGGGCGCAATCTGCTGCTGTTGCAGAACGCGGGCAGCTTGCACCTGTGCTGTCGCAAATCAGAAACTGGGATGCGTGTCGCACTAAGGCTAGAATTCCCGGATGCGCAGTTCATTCCTGGCGTTACTTACTACAGCACTGTCCCTAGCTGCCCCAACCACCTCAAAGGTTGATGCGCAAGTTCGGCAAGCATAGTCTTTGCGTCCAGGAGTGGATGTTGAAGACATGTCGAGGGAGCCTCTGGACTACTTCTTGAAGGAGGCCGGGCAGTATGGCTATCCGGAAGGACCAGCTCATGTCTGCCAAAATGAGGCCACTGATTTTATTCATTCTTACATCGTGCGAGAGCAGTGGTGTCCTCGAAATCCGATGTGTTGGGGCCCCTCCGCCATGCCAATGACCACCAAGGCCGGTGCTCGTGCATTGCCGGGCGGGGGTGTCCCGCTCTGCATCCGTGGTCTTGGAGCGGGGCCGAGCTGCAGAATGCGGGACGTGTGCTAGGGAAATTGGCCTCAGAGAGCGTTGCAGCGTTGAGCCGCGTTGCATTGGGAGCCTTGTAGGACTTTTGCACAAAAGAGAGTCAGTCAAGCAGCTAAGCATAGTCGAGAGCTCAAGTCCGAGGCCTATCTCGTGGCCTGCCAACGAATGACGTTGGCCGATGCTTTTGTGCTACTCCGTTCAAGGAGATGCATTGCAGCTTGACTCAGAAGGAGGGATCTTTTTTTGGGCTGTGTAGTCGACACAGCTAGGACAACGATTTTACTTGTGGGATGAGAGGTAGTGAGCTGCGAAAATCATGCTCGTTTGCAGCGCTTGATACGAAGTGAGACAAGCTCGGGCTCGGCTGGCTGTTTGTCACCAGTTAACCTGCTTTCGAGTTCGTTTGACTTCTCTTAACAATAACCTAGCTCAGCACATGAACCAAGCGCAGCGGGAGCTGCAGGTGACTCCGAATCTTGGATTTTTCGAGCAGCTCTCCATATGGGAGAAGGACCTTGCACGTGTTGCAGTAAAGACTACATGACGGAACTCATGACGGACAATACGCTTCTGCCGTGTTGCTATCAGGAGGTGTCCGGGGTGTCGTCCGTGGACTGCAACAAGTGTCCTCGCACAGTTGTCTGCGGAAGTTGTCCTTGTTCACAGTAGTACGCCGTCAAAGCTTCCGCTTGTGACGGCCAGATACAACTTGTGGTTTGGCACTCCCGAGTACGAGCGTTCGGCTGCAGACTCAGCAGTTGAGTAGGACTGTAGTGAAGGGTTGTGATTTTGCAGATCGAATCGAATTTGCTGCCCAAGGCGGTTCCGGACATGCGCCCCGATTACTAGGGCAGCGCGTGCGAACACCCACTTCCCAGGAGCAGAAATGTCCGCACATTCTGCAAGCTTTGAGTTTGGATTTTTTTCATCATCACGAATTATGAAGCGCCACGAGTCTGACCACCTTAAAACAAGCTCTGCGGGAAGCAATCCCAATTGTTTCACTGTTTCACCGCCCACATCAAAGAAGGCACGCAGGAAGGGAGTGCCTCAGACAATGCGACCGAGTTGTAAAAAAGGTAACTCTCGCTGCTGTCGCGAGTTTTTGGGTAGGCTTCATAATGCACCCCTTTTGAAAAGTCTCTCCTCCTGGACTGGGGCCACGTAGCTCAAGCTGGGTTCAATTAGCTGGCATAGCCTGCGCGTGGCTTCGGCGATGCATGCAGCTTTCCTGAATGAATGACGAAGATTTGGGGCTGAAGCTAGCCATTTGCAGGACTGGTCGTTGATGGGTCAGATTTGGATGTGTCTCGATTTCCCTCTCAGTGCGGCAGGGATTGCACCGCAGTCGGAGCCTTTCCTGTCTCGCCGAGGTCGCGCATGTGGGTGGGGAGCTCAACAAGCTAGAGCCATCTTCGGCGACGGCACGGAAACGCACTCTCCTTCCCAATGGGGTCCAAAACCTTGTTCATGCTCCGGCTTGGTCCGACCACCCCTTCGTTCCTCGTGTGGAAACATTTTTTGTGCTTGAAGCTCTGGGTGCTGACCAAACTGCCTGCGGCCGTGAGCCGGGCAGCTTTTTTGTTGGAATCAGCAAATCCAATTGGGCACTCCGGATTGCGCCGCGGCGGCATCAACTCATAATAATCTGAAAGTGTGATTTGAACTCGTCAGCCCGGCTTTTAAGCAAGCACCAGGCGGCTTTAATCAACAGGCCCGGAGAGGTTCAGTTTCCTGATGAGATGCCAGGCATGGGCAACAGGCGCGTTGAAATATCAAAGTTGCATGAGTCGGCCGAGCCTAAGAGCCGAGCCTTGTCCGAAGAGCAAGATACCGATTTTTGGAAACCCTGTGTCTGTGGTGGTCCGAGGTCAAGTGGAACTGATAGTTTCTTGAGCGTGCCTGCGTGCAAACAGGTGGGGCTAAGATGGAATGCCTCCCGCACACGGTGCTTCAAGCCCATCAACACAGAGTTTTGGGAGGTGCGCTTGCGACATGGCGCTCTTGAAACTCCAGACGGCTCTTGAGAATGCCTTGGCACCTCAGTCACGCTTTGAATCCTCGGTGCTAGCGGTACACATATGTTTGGCACCTTGTGTGTCAGGGCGAGCTCAGTCTGGAGGCAGCTGCATCTTCTGCGAAGGTACCGAGTTGTTGTTGGTCTTGCAACAGGAGGGCGTGGAGGAGGGAGATTGCGCAGGGTCTCAGTCGTCCTATGCTCGGCGAATTTGTACCACGGGAGAACGCGCACTACTGATCATGATCTTCTTTGCCCTTTCTGGGAAAGGTCCGCCACACAGCCCATGGAAAGAAGGGTAGATGAGGGGGAGGAAATGATCGCGACGGGGGGAAAGGCCGTCCCAAGATGCTTGTTGATGTTCAAAGTGTACAGAACCCTTGTGTGACAGGGTAGCAACGCCGTGTGGAACACCCGGATGCCTTCTGCTGGAAACTCGCGACACTTTGAGCTTGTGTCATAAGCTGGTCAGCTTCATGCCCGAGGTCGGGTACTGCAGCACAGCCTCCACTACACCGTTGGCAAGTGCAATCGGCTTAGACATCGCATCGCACCTGTGCAGAAGAAATTCGCCGCAGTCTCAAGGCAACCTCAGTCATAGCTTCAGCTCTCGAGAGCAGAAGCGGGGAACTGACCCCATCTGTGCAGGCCGCCGTCGCTGTGTTAGTGCGGGCCGAAGCGCGATCCTGTCAGGAAAGCACACGGGGCGAGCTATTGAATGCCCCGGGCCAGCATGGCTTGCTGCCAGGAGGCGCTTGCTTGCTCGCGGCCGTTCCAACTATTAGACTGCAGACAGACAGCTTGATTCGGTTTTCCAGGCCTGGGACACTTCCGTCTTGGCACTAGTTGTCTTCAGTCTGCCAAGGGGTGCATTGGCTCAGCTGCAGAAGCTGCTAAAACTGCTTGAAGTCGAAAGTTTCGCTTCGCTTTCCGAGTGCTAAGGCCGTTGGAAGCTTTACCGATGGAGCAGCGGATCGAAGAGGCCGAGGTTGGAGCTGTCCACACTTGCCACTGGTGTCGCCAAACTGCCGATGCATCCCTGAAGGCTGCAGAGGCGAAGCTGGAAGCCGCTTTAGTCGACCTGGTATGCCTGAAGAAGAACCAGGCCGAGCCTGGTTCTCGATTCCTTCTTGGTCCGGAGGTTTTGAAGGTGCTGCTGCTCCTTGTGCTACAACTGCTGCTACTACTACTACTACTACTACTACTACCACTACCACTACCACTACCACTACCACCACCACTACCAGTACAACTACTACAACCACTACTTCTGCTGCTGCTGCTGCTACTACTACTACTACCACCACCACGAGGACGACGAGGAGGACGACGACGACAACAACAACAACAACGACTATTACTAC
>CAJNDV010032685.1:23432-36846 GCA_905221635.1 Symbiodinium sp. CCMP2456 | reverse complement strand
GACTATAATTTTGACAACTACCCATAGGGCACCTTCAGAAGCTGCCATTCTTGCAGAACACGAGCGGCTGCGGTTTAGGGTTACGGTTGACAGGATCCAGGACTTGGGGTTTGTGGCTTTAGGGTTTTAGGGTTTAGGGTTTAGGGTTTAGGGTTTAGGGTTTAGGGTTTAGGATTTAGGGGTTTAGGGTTTAGGGGTTTGTGGGGTTTGTGGCTTTAGGGTTTCAGCGTTTGGGGGATTCAGTTTTCGACGTGTCATGCGAATGAAGGGTTCCTGAACACAGGCAGCTGGTGGGATTTCAATACTTGTTCATATACGCACAATACTTATTCTTCCATACTTGTACTGCATCAGTAGAAGAAGAAATACCATATGTAGCCATACGCCGCACATCACGCAGTAGTAACCGAGATCTAGGTCCCGCACTGTCTGCGTCTTTTAGTCGCAGCTTCTGGGTGCACGCTGTACTAGCATCCCGTTCTTGAAGTCCCAGAAGGCCTACACCGGCATCGTTCTTCCAGGCATCTTGGGACAATCCAGCTCTCCTCTCAACTGGTCTCTTGCCTATGGCAATTGTAGGGTGTCAAGAATCCATCTGACGTGCACTGGCCGCATAAGCCTAGCATGCCCCAAACCCAAAAGCCTAAGCTTAGATCCCTTCAAACCCAAACCCTGGCCGAACCCGACGCCGAAATCCTCAAACTTTTCAATTTTCGTTTACACTGGAGACCACAGCGTGCTTGAACTAAGGGCTTTAGGGTGGTCGCAGTCTAGGGAATAGATACTGGCCCAAGTTCGCAGACTCGGTGTCACAGATAGTCAAAACCCTCACCGCAAAGACCCTGATGGTATCCCGCATTTTAGGAAGCCCTTATGACGAGCCTTCAAAGACTCCTACACATCCAACAACATCTGCACGCAAGCCCTTGAAGCACTTTAACATCTTTCCCAACCTCTTTGCGAAAAACCTGTAAAAAGCCGTATGCCACCCCTCTGCAACACCCTTTCAGAGCCGTAACGTAGGGCCCAAAATTACAAATCTTGGGGCTACCTTATTATACTTATAGTATAGTGGGCCCCAAAACCCATTAAGGCCCCCTCTATTATGCTGAAATCCGGCAGAGCACTTTACTTCATGGCTCTGAGCACGTCGTTTGCGGGGAGAGATGCTTCGGCGTGTGGCTTGGGTTTCGAGATTAGGATTTGGGGTTTAGGATTTAGGGTTTCGGATGTAGGGTTTAGAATTTAAGGTTCGGGATTTAGGATTAGGGTTTACAGGGCCTCTCATAGGAGGTCCTAGCCTCTGAACAAAACCAGTAACAATGAATAGTCCCAAGGGTCCTCTAAAGGTGCCTTTCAGGGTTCCATAAGGGCTTAGGGTTTAGGGCATCAGGGTCCATGTACCAAAATTAGTATACATTGTGGCCCCAAGTACCAAGAGACGACTTTAAGGTCGAAATAAATACTACTGGGCACGCTGGACCCTTAGGGTAATATTCCCATGGCTGAAACATACTAAGGACACACTGAGCCCTTACACTCTTTCACTCTAAACTCTAATACGGTAAACTCTATACCATGCAATCTCGATGCTAGTACCAACTGTGTCTGCCGAGGGATTGCTCCCATTCTTATTGTTCAACTACAGGCAGGAACTGGATATAAAAAGCCTAAACCCTTAGCAGGTTTTTGGGCTTTCGAGGATTCCTGCCGAGTGCTTTCTTTGTCGCCTACCCAAATGCCCGGCACAGTTGTTAAGGCCTCTGTCAGACAGAAAGCGAGCACGAAATAGTGAGGAAATTGTCACGGTGGTAGTGTCGGCAATTTTAGTTCTACTGGCTAGCAGCTGTAGAGCTCATGTTTGCAAAACTGTAGCAGCGGTAGTGAACCCTAAACCCTAAACCCTAAACCCTAAACCCTAAACCCTAAACCAAAGTTGCAAACTTTGCCAACCGCCGATGGCATTTTTGCAGTCGAGGCTTTCGGGCCGTACCTTTTTACAACTCTCCGGGCCCGATACCCTGAGCCCTAAACCCCTAAACCCCTAAACCCAAAACCCTAAACCTTAAACCCTAAACCCTAAACCCTAAACCCTAAACCTTAAACCCTAAACCCTAAACCGTAATTCTAGAGGAGCATCGCATCAAACAAGCTGCAGTGCGCATCCGCCTGGCTTCCCGAATGTACCATGCACGGCCCGAAAGACCTTCGGCTCCGTGAGCTAGGGCGAAGGCTATGTTACGAAGATAAATGTAGCTTCTGCTCTGCTTTCAGACTCGGGCAGCGCTCGAAGACTTTCCCAAATATCTTGAGCCGGTAAGCCGTTACTGCGGAGAGATTTTCAGAAATGCTCGAAGCCTGAACCCCTAATTACCGCATGAGACAAGCAAAAGTCGCGAGACTTCCATGCAACCTTGGAAGGAGCCTCACTTGGTAAATATTTCAATTCCCTGCAGAGCTGAACCCCAAAACTAAACAGGAAGCACTATAACCCTAAACCCTACACCCCTAACTTTATTAAACCCTCAACCTCAACCTTCCCATGCTCTAAAGTCATAGCCACTATTGCATGTTATGCGCCGCGACAAAAGTGCTTCATCAGATGATGGTGATGAGGATGATGACTAGTAACATAGTAGGTTTGCTTACGTGATGATACTTGTTGTGGTGCTTGTGGTGGCTGGTGTGGTGCTGGTGCTGGTGCTGGTGCTGGTGGTGGTGGCGGTGGCGGTGGGGGTGGTAGTGGTTTGTTGTAGGAGCAGCAGCAGGAGTGGGATCAAGACATAGCAGGACCAGGACCAGGAGCAGTAGTACTTTTCGAGGTCGTGGTGGTAGTAGCAAGCATGTCTATCAGTATACCTCTAGCCTCCATTGTAGTTCCTTTTTTGGGATACCTCATAAAATCCTTAATATATACTTGGTTGAACCAAAAAAAGGAACTACAATGGAGACTATAGGTAGTATAGGTACAGTGGTAGCAGCAGCCGTAGGCAGCAGAAGGTTAGGGTTTAGGGGTTTAGGGTTCAGGGTTTAGGGTTTAGGGTTCAGGGAGGAGGAGGAGTAGTAGTTGTTGTTGCAGCAGCAGTAGCAGTGGCCGCAGCAGCAGCAGTAGCATCTTTGATGATTTTTGTGCTCTAGCACTTCATCTATTGCCAGAGCTGGGCGTTCATGTTTCGGTGGTCTGCGTTTTTTCGACAAGATAGATATCGCAAAAGCGAAACTTCGAAGGGTTGAAGCATGTTCTTGCAGTTGAGTGATGACATCGTTGTTCGACTAGTATAATCTCGGGGCCTTAATGGGTACCTCTACTATATAGCATAGTATCCCCCAGAACCCTATTCTGACTATTATCCCCAAAAACCCTATTCTAATTATTAAGGCCTGTATATTATGTTCCGAGAGAGCTGCCCCACACAGCACACTACGGAATCTGGCGCTCGTCCCGTCGTTGCAGCCATGCCAATTCTGTGCCACTCTTGGACTGCCTCAGTAAGGAAGCGACCCAGAATAGGGTTTTGGGGTCTATTATACTATATAACTGTGATAAGGAATGCCCAAATTGGGTTATGGTGAACCCCAGAAAGTTGGAACAGGGGTTTAGGAGGATTAGTGGTGGGATTTACCTTACTTTACCTTAAGGGCATGAGGACAATCATGTTCCAACTTTGTGGCTTCCACTATAGGGGTCTCAACAACAATATTCCATAGTGAGTCACTCGTACATGATATTCTAGTGCAGCCCCTCCATAATATCACCACGCCATACACCATAACACCCCCTCATCGTCCCTGTATGATGCTGCCAGAATACACCCCTACATCCTTTCCGAATTATGAAGGTCCTCGTATTATCCCCTCCCGGCTTGCGCGACCAGCTTTTGCTACGCCACGCCTTTCACATTGGTACTATTGTGCAGGGACAGGCTAATTCTGGCAATGCCATACAGGGACTAATTAGAATCATGGCATGATTATATAGGGACTATCATAAATCCGGAGCTGGGGGGGTGCTTGTGGTATATCACTAAACCTTAAACTTCCTAAACCCTAAACCCTAAACTTCCTAAACCCTAAACCCCAAACATCCTAAACCCTAAACCCTAAACTTCCTAAACCCTAAACCCTAAACCCATCAGCATCATCTCCGCCAGCCTTGTCTTTGAGTGGCACTTGGCCTCGTCCGCTGAAGCACCGAAGGGTGTGAACGGAGTGAGATGCCATGGAGTTATTCCAGGGGGTCCTGAGCACCTGTATAGTAGACAGTAGGAATTACTATGATCGTTATATTAGGGGGTCCTGAGCATCTGTATAGTAGAAAGTCATTAGTAATTACTATGATGGGTTGGGGCAAGTATCGCCCATTTAGGTACTTAGGACCCTTTGGGTTATTCTAGGCTCCCCACAATTCTTTGCCTTCGGCTCCATTCTTATCAAAGAAAGGCATCTACATGCCGAGGAGTACCCCTAAACCCTAAACCCTAAACCCCTAAACCCTAAACCCTGGGGGGCCTAGACTTGATGAACGTTGTGACGCGGCAGCGTTGAATTAAAATGTGGCTCTTTGCCTTGACGTCTGCAGATCATCTGCCGCTTCCCGTCTTGAATCCCGCCACGCAGAGCCCTAAACCCGAAACCTAGGCTGTTTTGGGCAGTGGACTGAGAATTGGGAATGTTCTAGACAAGGCACTAAAGCAAGCCCTAAACCCCAAGCCCTAATACCCTCTAAGCCCTAAACCCTACACCCGAAGCCCTAAACCCTAAACCCTAAACCCTGAACCCCTTTATTAACGAAGCCCCAGGTTTTGCCTTGATTCTTTTTTGGGGGCTGGCTGCCTTACTTCCCCATTCCGCAGCTTTGCCCCAAGCCATAATACCCTATCTATAGTCTCCATTGTAGTTCCTTTTTTTGGTTTAACCAATTATATACTAAGGATTTCATCAGGTATCCCCAAAAAGGAACTACAATGGAGACTATAGGTATAAGCCCTAGGCCCTAATGCCCTCTAAGCCCTAAGCCCTAAGCCCTAAGTCCTTACTTCCGCACCCTAAACCCTAAACCCTAAACCCTAAACCCTAAACCCTAAACCCTAAACCCTAAACCGCAGCTTTGCCTTTAGCTCAGGGGAGTTCGGATTGCCGATGAATGATGGAGGAACGCAGTGAGAACCTGAAGCAACTGCAGGCCTGGGTTGCATTATTGCGGCTTAGGGTTTAGGGTCTTAGGGGGTTTAGGGGGGTTTAGGGTTTATGGTCTAGGGGGGTTTGGGGTTTAGGGGGGTTTAGGGGGGTTTAGGGTTAGGGGGGGGTTTAGGCGGGTTCAGGGTTTAGGGTTTAGGATGTTGTTGTCAGAAAACTCGGGTACCCTACTCGGGGGTCCCTATAATACTATAATGACCGGACCGAAGCTTTAGATTGTGGTTAAGGTCCTGTATTTTTGAAACGAACCTAGGGTGCGGAAATAAACGTTTTCTGCATTTAGGTGTGTTTGGCGGGTTTTAGTTTGGTACTTATCCTTCTGAGTGGGTTCGCTTCTCCACTGCAAGCAGTCAAAGTTGACTTGTACTTACTTGTACTCTGCAGTCTTCATGCAATTGTCTCCCTAATGTAATGCCATATCCTAAGCACTAAAACCCTTCACCCCGATTGCTTGAAGGTTCATGGGTAGTTATCAGTAGGTTAGCTAGAACATTTTGGCCCACCCATATCAGGGGACGTATAGCCACCTACGACTAACTACCCATGAACCTCCAAGTGCTTGCACCCAAGCCTCATCCCATACGTAACCTGCCAGCACCGGCAGACCCAAGCGAGCGTAAACCTCACACCGACGCCGCAGCGACAGCGAACGCCTGAAGGCGATGACCTCAGATAGCGGGCATTACTTTGTGTAATGATGACTATCTATCTATCTATCGATCTCCATATATATATATATATGCATATATATATATATATATGTATATACACATGTCTATGTACTTGTAACATATGTGAATGTGTAGAGGGACTATACGTAAACATTTTTACTAACTATCCAGGCCGGCCAGGCATCAACAGCAGGACCGTCACAGCACACGAACCATGCCAAGGGCGCCAATTGCTGCTCCAGCAGTCCTTCACTGCCTGGGTAGGTCTCTAAAGTAGGGTTCTTTTTCGGGCCATTTGTGTAAGGTTGCCGTACTATCTTTGGGGCCTAAAAAGAGACCCTAACTTTGAGAACTACCCGCTTGAGGGTCAGCTTGCATGAGCTGTAATGGAAATAGGTTTAGAGTTCGGTGTGTAGGCTTCGGGAGCGAGGATTCCAGGCATTTGGGGTTTCAGGCTTCCCGTATGCTGCATGTGCTGCAGAGAGACTAACGAAACTTTCAAGGAAACAGTTAATTGCGATTTCATGTCGCCTTGTCACTCGAAGATCCTTGGAAGCCCTATCAATCGCGAGTTTGGCGGGTCTACTCCGGATTGGCTACCGAAGCAATACTACGCAGTACTCGCGTCTCAGGATGCTCGAGGGTAGTGACATGCAGAATGACGAGGGGCCTGAATCATTACCAGTACTATGTGGGCGGGACTCTTATTCTGAAAGGACCAAACCACCCGAGCCAACTCTTTCCTATAGGGGTTTGAATACCTGTTTCTGCATCCGCGGGGGCCAAACGCCTGTTGTCCTTGAGGCTTTTGGGCTGTCACAAGAGCTTTTTGGGGTTTAGGGTTAAAGTTTACGGGTTTAGATTTGAGAGCCCTAAACCCCAAACCCTAAACGGTGGATAGTTGGGTTGTGTGGCATCGTCTAGGACATTTTCAGGCGGGTAGTTGCCTTTATAGGAGCATTATAGAAGGTCTCTATACCTTATGGAAGCCTTGTAGAAGCCATTTATACCCTAAACTCCCCGCCTGTAGTTTCCTTTAACATCGCCGGTGAGCGGCCGGGTAGTAAACTTTAAGGAACCTCAACGAACTCTAATATAGGGGCCTTAATAATTAGAATAGGGTTCGGGGGTTATACTTCGGAACCCCTAAGACCTTATTCGAATTATTCAGACCCCTAATACTTCGGAAACCCTAAGACCTTATTCAAATTATTCAGGCCCCTACATTAGTTTGCTGAGGTGCTACGCCCGCCACCTTTGAGGGTCTGCCCAATGAGGTCTACTCGCAAGGGCCCCAGGAGAGGGCTTTAGGGTTTAGGGTTTAGGGTTTAGGGCATAGAAAAATGATAAATGATCATAATCTCAAAAAGATTGGTCTTAAATACAATTGCTATAGTTATGACAGTTATAACCATCATCATAATCATATTCATAGAACACTGTAGAGCTCAGGTAAAGTTTGGGGTCTTCGCCTCTTCCCCACCAGCGTCAGGAATCCTTTCAGACTTGAGGCCGTTGGTGCGTGCGGCCAGTTTTGCTGCAAAGATGGGATGCTCCTACGTAGACTACAAAACCTCATCCGACCCATTCTGAGCTACACGGCTGTCAGGGGGCTGTATTCGGCAAAACGTGCCGTAGCTCCCTCTACCACATCCTTCTCTCAATACTGTTGCCTTATCGCTTCCTGCGACTGATCCAACAGCTACTGATACTTTCACGGCGCTTCTGCGATGACCACAGCCACGACTCGACTGGTGGTGATGCTGCGCCGCCTCCTTCCCCTTTCTCCTCCTGCTCCCCCTCCAACTTCAATTTCTATTATTACTATTACGACTACTAACTACTACCACTGATACTACTGATACTACTACTATTACTATTACTATTACTATATTACTATTATTACTATTACTACTACTACTACTACTACTACTACTACTACTACTACTACTACTACTACTAGTCGACGGCGTGCCAGTGCTGCCACAGCTGGCCGAGGCTAACTTGGCCGAGGGCCTTCCTCGAGAGCCCTCGCGGAGAGCGCTTGGTGCACAGGGCCAGTTTGATACCTTCGAGATTCCCCTTTAGGGATACCTTATAAAAACCTTAGTATATATAATTGGTTGAACCCAAAAAAGGAACTACAAAGGAGACTATAGGATGATTTAGACATATCTTCGAGGCAAGTGGTAATTCCATTCATATAAACCACTAAACCCTAAACCCTAAACCCTAAACCCTAGACCCCAACCCGAGACATAGACCCCAAATCCCTAAACCCCTAAACCACCCTAAACCCTTTGGAGCCAAAGCATATACTATATGAATACATGGACCCTTTAGGGGAAGCCTGAAGAATTACCAAACCCTAAACCCTAAACCCTAAACCCTAAACCCTAAACCCTAAACCCTAAACCCTAAACCCTAAACCCTAAACCCTAAACCAATATCATTCCTTAGGGTTGCTTTTTAAAAAGCATGGTATAAAGGAGCCCCAAACCCTACTAGAAGTGAGCCCTTAGGGCTTGCCTCTCGCCAGTACTATTTGGGGGCTCCTTATTATAACTAAAGTATAATGGGCCACAAATTCTTATTCTGATTATAAAGGCCCCTATATTAAGCATGTTTCCTGCCTCTTGCCAGGAACTGGTATAAAGGAGCCCCAAACCCTACTAGAAGTGAGCCCTTAGGGCTTGCCTCGTGCCAGGAACTGACGGAGGAAGCTTCCCGCGCCACCCGCAGCTCAGGAGCCCTGGACACAATGGGATCGGTGCTGCGAAATTCGGAAGCGTCCCGGGGTCTAATATAGCGGCCTTATAAATTAGAGTAGGGTTTGGGGTATATTATATTAGAAGTATAATAAGGAACCCCCAAAACCCTATTCTAATTATCAAGGCCCCTACATTATGTGGTTTCGGGTTTTGGGGCATAGGATTTAGTGGGTTCTAACAGGTTTGATTTACCATTCTGGGTGTCATTGACATTATTCAGCGTTCTTTTTTGTGCTGGTTATCGTCGGGTGAGGGTCGGATTCCCTGAACCTCGAAATGTCAAACCTGAGCCTCACTTCTCAGGACTCTAAACCCTAAACCCTAAACCCTAAACCTCCATCGCTCTGCCCCGAATCCCTCGTTCAGTTGCAGCACGAGGTCGAGGCAGATGGCTGTCCCTGTAACCCAAAGGGTTTAGGGTTTAGGGTTTAGGGAAAGGGTCCAAAGTACCTATATGGTAGAGAAGGTCTATATATTAGGTATGAGCATCCAAGTCACCCAACAAGATACTACCTCCAGGACAGTCTCCAACACAAGTTGATATATGTAACATGCAAGCCTAAACTCATACCATTTTTTGCAATGAAAGGCAGCATGGGACCTCTAGATAAATATAGTCATAGAGGTTGGAATGCTTAGTAGTATTATACCACCATATCCACTGTGCGGCTATATCATACATGAATGGGTTTCATCCCCGTGTTCTTTTCTATTCCCCTAAGTTGGTGGTCCCTAAACCCTATTACAAACCCTAAACCCTAAGTTGAGCCATGCAGTGAGAGTGCCGAGGCATCACGAAAGGGGTGGCCCTGATAGGCACCCGCACGTTCTTTCCGGGGCGGATGTCAGGATCAAGCAGGTCAGGGTTCGGGGTTTGGGGATTTGGGGTTTTAGGGTTTGTGATTTTAGGGTTTAGAGTTTCAGGGTTTATGGTTTAAAGTTTGGTGTTTTAGCAGTTCACGGTTTGGAGATATGGCTATGGGGCTGACGGGCTCGCAGCTAGGATGTAAAGTGCTGCTGGGGGCTCATGTATATATTTCGAAAATGCAAGTTGGCCTTTCGCGGAGCACGGGCATGTGTAACTTGAAACCCTGGCCTCCGAGCTTCTCCCATAAGCCCAAAACCCTGAACCCAAAACCCCGAACGCTGAACCTTAAGCTTCCTAAGCCATATGTATATATATATATATATATACATATATATATATATATATTTACATATACACATGCAGACACTTCCTTATTGAGCTATTCGATTGATCTAGAAGTTAAGCTTCTTCGCGATAAGTGGGGTTATAATTTTCCAAATATGGGTCTTAAATATAGTTACCCTACTTCTAACCCTACTTATGACTGCCCATGAACCTGCAAGTAGGTTTGGGTTTTTGGGAAGAGTGTAGAGTTAAGCGCCCTATGTAAGTGCTAGATGAGCAAAGTATAGAGTTCGGAATAAGTGCCACGACTGTCTCCTCAACATCTGCATATTTGATGTCCATATACTATAAAGATAGGGAAGAGGTCAGCTTCAAGTTAACAGACACAGATCCCCTAACAAGCTCTTCTAAAGTTTACCAAGCCCCTAAATATCGAAGAGGTAGTTGATGCCAAGGCTCCTACAATGAGTTCTGCTCTTTAGTTAGGGCTTCACGGCTTCAGTTGAGGGGTGTCAGGGTTTAGGTTATGTGGTTTAGGGATGTTTGAGGTAGAGGGGCCGGGCCGACGCGTTTCGGGTCTGGGGTTTAGGGTTCAAGGTATAGGGCTTTTGAGGTTATATACGGTTTAGGGCTTGGAGGAAAGAGGCTTTACCTTAAGCTACAATAACCCAGTTTTTGCAGGTTCTCATTGGCTGCCCAAACACAGAATTTGTAGGGGTCCTACCAAAAAGTAGGTTTTGGTAGCTCAAGGTAGGCTATACAGTACAGTCTGGACCCTAAACCCTAAACCCTAAACCCTAAACCTTAAACCCCTACACCCTAAACCCTAAACCCTATAAACCCTAAACCCAAACCGTAAGTAGCTCCATGGGACGGGAGGCCCGCTCTCCCTGGAGCGGGGCCTGGCATACTTCGAAGTGGAGGCTCGCATCAGAGTTTTTTGGTCAGGGTTTAGGGTTTAGGGTGTAGGGTTTAGGGTTTTCGGGTTAGGGTTTAGGGCTTAGAGGCTTAAGGGTTGTGTCTTCCAACGTGGCTTCAGGATTTAGGGGGGAGGGGAGGGGGTAAGGATTTAGCGAGTTGCTGTCATGTTTCTGCTCGCGACGATTCAGGTTTGGCGATCCCGTGCGACTTTAGGAAGTCCTTTGCAGCTCAGAGTTTTTGTTCGCTTGGTTGGTTGCGTGCCTTCTGGTCGGACTCGTGGCGCCGCTTAGCAATGTGAAGTGTCACCGACATCCGAGTCCACTGGCCCAGAAGTTCCTGTATATACTGGATTTTTGCACCGTGGGTTTCTAGCAACATCCCTGTACCAAACTAGAAGGATAACAAGCTTCTATCAACATCCCTGTACCAAACTACAAGGATAACAAGCTTCTATGGGAGCATGGATTCTTTTGGAGTTCAGCGGGGCAGTCTGCGAGCCTCCTCAAGGCATGGACCTGTAGCTGAAGAAGCATGTGCCACGAAGGCCGCTTCTTTTGTTGCGTTTTGAATTTGAACGCATCCGACAGATGTACTAGCTGCAATAAGCATTATGTTTTATCGTAACGATCGTGGCTTCCCTCGTCGTCAGCCTTTCTACAATGCGTCTCGACCCCTGGCGCTGCATTATTGTATATATGAGCTTCCCTGCGACTCCTTACACCGTACGGTAACATCGGGAATTCCGTTTCCGCAGGTTGCCGAGATGGAGTCCAAGTGCTCCCAAAGCATGGCGCCGCTGTCTTACGTGCACAGAGTCTGCTTCATCACCTTTGTGGTCTGTGGTCTACCCATAGGCCCCATAGTACTGTAGTTCCTTTGTGTGGCTTCTATTTAGGATCCTAGTAGGTAATCCCCAACCCTAAACCCTGAACACTAAACCCAAAAAGGAACTACTAAGGGGCCTATGGGTCGTGCGCGAGGCTTCGAGGCTTTAGGGTTTCAACTCTACCTCTAGTCTCCATTGTAGTTCCTTTTTTTGGTTTAGGGTTTAGGGTTTAGTAGGGATATTTAGGACTTTATAAGGTATCTCCCAAAAGGAACTACAACGGAGACTATAGGTAGGCACTCTGATTGCGATGCGCCCTCTCGGTCTCGGGCATTTGAAATTTGCATGTTGCTGCTAGTCTGCAGCTTCGTGACACAACCTAGAGGACAACCTTTCCCTAAAGAGATCCCCTAAACCCTAAACCCTAAACCCTAAACAGACCAACAGCTCCCCAGCCTTTGATGATCATCCGGGGGGTTCTCTGAATGAGAGTCCCTTGGAGGATTCCTTCTCGCACCGTTTTTCGGAACCAACCTCTGGCGGCTAATTTGTAGAACTGCCTCATATGGGAAGTTCTCTAAATCGATTAAGGCCCCTGTTCCGAATGATTAGGACCTTAAAGTAGTACGGCACCCCTTAGAATAAACAAGAAAAAGGTAAAGTTGTTCAAGAACAAGCCCGAACACCCTGAAGCCCTGGCTTAATTGATTCAGCTCTAAAGCTGAAAACCCTTACCCATAAGTGGCTTTAGGGTTAAGGGTTCAGGGTCCAGGGTTTAGGGTTGAGGGTCTTTGATACAGAACCCTAAAAACCAGGATTCGTATGATAGGCCCATAGCTAAGGAAGGTTTAAATCCGGACAGAAGCCCCGTAGCGCTCTGTAAGACCCTGAAGCAATCACCTGTGAGGTACCCTGCACCCCGAAACCTTGAACCTTTGCACTGTAAACCTGACACCCCATAGCCCAGAGCCCTATACCCGAGAGTTGAAAAACTGAACTCGAAGCCCTTAAACTCTAAACCCTAAACCCTAAACCCAGAGCCCTATACCCGAAAGTTGAAGCCCTAAACTCGAAGCCCTGATTCCCTGTACATCGCTGCCCACATCTCCCAAAACCCTAAACCTTAAACCCAAACCCTCCACCTGAAACCCTGAACTTTAACACCCTACAGCTAGAAATCTCACTCCCTGTACCGTAGAGCCCTTCAACCCTAATTTTAAACTTTGAACCCGGTTGTGCCTAGAACTCCCAAATCCCTACACCGTTGAGCATCAACTCCCCTAACCCTCAAGCTTTATCCTTAAGCTCAAGAGCCCCAAATCTCGAAGGCGTGAAGCACCAAAGTCCTATATCACTATAATTGTAGGCCCCAAATTCCTAAACCCGATACCCCAAGCCAAAACCGGTCTAATAGGCTGCCGGAATAGCTACCAATATTGCTCCGGCCCGGCCTCATTGTGTTTGTTAAAGGCCCCTCTGCACTTAAACCATATTAAACCCATACCTGTGACAATCCTTACGAAGGAACCCTTCTAAAGGAGCCCGAAAACGATCCCTTAAAAGCCCTTTAAAGGAACAGCCCTAAACCCTAAACCCTCAAGCCTAAGCCCCTAAACCCCTAAACCCCTAAACCCCTAAACCCCTAAAACACCTAAAACCCCTAAACCCCTAAACCCCTAAACCCCTAAAACCCCTAAACCCCTACACCCTAAACCCTGAACCTTAAAGTAACCCTCTTCCCTTCTCAAGGCTCGGATTTTGCCCCGTCCTCCCGGAAACTCGGGGCTCGTCCCTCCGGGCGGACCGGGCCCGCGAGCTCCGCAGGGCCACGGTGCTGGGTAGGGAGCCCAGGGCTTCAGGGCTTTAGGGCTTTTAG
>CAJNDV010032684.1:24108-39300 GCA_905221635.1 Symbiodinium sp. CCMP2456 | reverse complement strand
TATATCTATATATATCTATATCTATATATATATATATAGGCATGAGTGCGATATTTCTGCACATGCGACCACAACAAAACGAAAAGCGGTAGATGTATATTGACATGCACTGCGAGGTTCTGCAAACCTCCCGCAGAACTGAAATCCAAGACATCATCGCCAAACTCCAAAGCCGCCTTGATCATACCACGGTTTAGGGTTCAGGGTTCCCTGCCTGGATGGACCCGGAAGAACCTGTACCGTTTGAGGGTTTAGTTTTTAGGGTTTAGGGTAAACCTCCAACTCAAACCTTCTGCTGTCTGTCGTTCTGCAGGGCCCCGTCGCAGAATCACAAGTCCGCCAGAGCCCCGAAAAGGCTCATTTGGACGCCGAAGCTCCAGAACAAACGAAAGCATATCTCAGGGTTTAGGGTTTAGGGTTTAGGGCTTAGGGTTTAGGGTTTAGGGTTTAGGGCTTAGGGTTTAGGGTTTAGGGTTTAGGGTTTAGGGTTTAGGGTTTAGGGACTCAGAACTGCAAGTCTTGCCAGTAGTAGTAACCGTCATACCCAAGATGCTACACAAAAACGACCCTGAATCGAGTGTTGTCCTCAGGAAGTGGTGATGCCGGAAACAAACTATCGAATTACCTGGCCCTTGCCCAGTGGGTCATACTCTGCCCCTAGTTACCTACTTCTCGCCACCCCCCCCCCTTCAAACAACAAAAACAAAATCTGCAGGATATGACCCTCTAGGTAGAGGCGCGGGATACAAACTTCGAAATTATACAGGCTTAGCTACTTATCGGGCATAAGTCCAGCAGAAAGGTTCCGTTAGCGTCTAGGATTCAAAGCTTACCCTAAGGGTCCAAGTACCTAATAATCATATACTCTCCCAATAGCAACCGACATAACTACTATCCGAAACCTAGCTACCTGATTATTGGGTCCTTTGGACCCTTGGGGATAGGGTTAGGGCTTGGGCTTCAGGGTGCAGTGCTCGGAGTATGGACTCAGCAGACTACCTGGCTCCAGGCTTTTTATGCGCTGCTCCACTGCGATGCGGTCCCTGGGAAATTCTTGGGCAAACTTTGGCCCAAGACCCTAAACCCTAAAAGCCCTAAACCCAAAACCCTCTAAACCCTGCACCCTATAAACCCTACCCTATAAACCCTATGAGCCCTATAAGCCCTAAAGACCCTAGAAGCCCTATAAACCCTAAACCCTGAACCCTGTAAGCCCTAAACCCTGAGTGGAGCCTTCATGTAACCCCTCAAGCAATGCTTGAGGGATCGGAGGCCCGGCTTGTGCTTGCAGTCACCGGTTTGGGGCTTAAGGTTTAGCCTTTAAGCCCAGGACCCTGGCCCAAAAAGTTTACACTTCTCTTTTAGTAGGGGTTTCATTTCATATACAAAAAATTGAAGTTTACTTATCGGGCTCCCAAGTTAAGGCTACACCATCTACAGACTAGGGCTTAGGTTTTAGGGCAGAAAATAGCAAAACTTTGATGATCCTTCGTTTGGTGAGGTAATGTAGCATTGATTGAGGGTCGTGTTGCGTGGTCGCCCCCAGAACTTAACCCCGTATCCTTCCTAAAGGAGCCGCTCTCATACCCTAAAAGGGTTCAAGCTTTAGGGATTAGGGTTCAGGGTTTGGGATTCAGGGTTTAGGNNAGGGTTTAGGGTGTAGGGTTTCAAGATCCACAAGTGTTTGGGTTTCAGGGTTCCCTTACAAGAAGTACCTTTAAGATCCTTTAAGGGTACCTGTGAAAGAGCCCTGAAAGGAAGACTATACCCTCACAGCCCAGGGAAAGCCGTTGCCCGGATCGCCGGATGGCACGCCCTCCCCGGTCCAGCGTCGCTCACCACTGGCCCGCGCCTGGCTTTTGAAGACTTTGGGGGGCGGGGAGGCGGGACCGGGGGGGGGGGGGGGGGGTGAGGGGCAGAAGGGGGCTGTTTATAGATTTATAGGGTTTAGGGTTTTGGGGGTTCTACTTTGCTCCAGCGCCGAAGATGCTTGATGCAATCACGACCTGTGTAACCACAACACACCCTGAAATGCTCCTGGCGCTCGCTTCTGAAATTTGAAGAGTTCGTCTGTCCTTACAAAGGCTCGTGTGGGCTCCCATGCTCATGTTTGCAGTGTTTGGGGTCTTCGGGAGTACGCAAGAACTCGGGATCCAACGTTTCGGGGTTACAGTGGATAGGTGTTTTGGGTTTGGGGGTCTAGGGTTTCGGGATTCTGATAAAGTGGCTGGTTCACAGCCTCATTTTGGCAGGCACGGTGAAAGAGTTCATGGTCCACAATATACGGCGCAAATGTTGGAAGATCAAATTTCCTCGCGCGTAGAGCCTCTTCCAAAAGCCAACTTTTGAACATACCTTTAAACCCTAAACCCTACACCCAGAACCCTAAACCCCTAATCCCCTAAACCCGAAACCCCTGAACCCGATACCCTGACTTTTGAACATATGAATGCCATGGAGACGACCCAGAACCTTAAACCCCTAAACCCCTAAACCCTAAACTCCGGAATCCGGATCCTTAAACCCTAACTTTTCAACCTAGGAATCCCAAGGAGACGCACGAAGTCATGGTCCTCCTATCTCCGTCCCAGACCGGCCATCCACCATCAGGGCGCAGGCCTTCAGCCCTTGAACTCCCGGTTTAGGGTTTAGGGTTTAGGGTTTAGGGTTTAGGGTTTAGGGTTTAGGGTTACCTGGACCGCAAAAGTATGTAGAATAATAGCCTTGTCTATGGGTTGGGCCATGATTCTACCTACTTTGGGGGCTCAGGTACGAAAACCCTAATCATAAACCTGAAGACCTAAACCCTGAAACCTAAACCACAAACCCTAGCCCTAAACCGTGAACCTGAAACCTTATAACATAAACCTGGTAACCTTACAGCCTGAACCCTGAAACCTGACCCAAAAGCCCTAAAACCAATAAACGCTAAACCGCAAAGCCCAAAACCTAACCCAAACCCTAAACCGAAGCCCTGAGGCTCTAAATCTTAAAGTAGAGGCCTTATTATACTGTATTCTTTATAAGAACCACACAAAATAGTATTACTAATTATCTAGGCGCCTATATTACATCTCTCCTGCCTTGAGGAGCCCAGATAGGCTCGGCGAGCGAGGGGGCATTTTCGGAGGCGCGAAGTAACTCCTCCGAAAAAAGTGGCTTACGGCTTCGGGGTTTAGGGTTTAGGGGTTCAGGGGTCTATAGGGGCTTTGGGGGTTTAGGGGTTTTAGGGGTCTAGGGATTTGGGGCTTTAGGGGTTAGGGCTTTAGGGGCTTAGGTGTTTTAGGGGTTTAGGGGTTGAGCGTTTGGGACGTCGGCTTCGGAGCTGGGTTGCTCTACCATAGCGCCTGCTGAAAGGGGTTACTAGAAGTCAAGCCCTAAGGGTCCAAGTAATATATATATATGGCTTTTGGTACCCAAAACCCTATAACAAGAGGTACTTGGACCCATAGGGAAGGTGAGTATGAGGTTCATGAGGGTTACTTTCAGGGCTAGATACGGTTAAGCTAAATAACTGTAAGGGAGGTACTGTGTGGGTATAGGGGTTTCGGGACTTTTTTGGGGGTGGAGTTGGCCTCTGCTTGTCGATGTGACTTCGCTGGATGCCTCACAAAAAACCTCAACAGGACGGCTTCCCGTTCTCAACCAGTGCTATCAGAGCTTGACGGTATCATGGTGAGTCATCACACCACTCTAATGGGCTCAGGGTACCGGGTTAATGTTCTATTCACTGCGTATTCCCGAATTTACTTTGACTCCTGTGGTTGCGGTTTAAGGTGGTGTGTTGAGTGTATCTGGATGCTGGCACTCAGTTTCGCTGGCCGCAGCTTATCACACGACTTCTATCCCTAAACCCTAAACCCTAAACCCTAAACCCTAAACTTCATTCACTGTCATCTCCAAGCCCTAGGACATAGACCTCAAGCTTCGACTTGAAAGTCTTCGCTGCTGGTCCTGTAGCGGCGGCTCTCCGAGAACTTTTGGAGCGTCCTAGGCCAAAGGCACCAAAACCCTAAACCACTAAACCACTGGGGGTTTAGGGTTTAGGGTTTAGGGTTTAGGGTTCCTAAACCACTAAACCCTGTAAGCCCTATTAGCCCTAACCCTATAAACCCTAAACCCTAAACCCCTAAACACTAAACCGACTTAATGAAAGCAAAGTGAACTTTAAGGTTGAGCTGAGCAGTAAGGGCTCTATAATTAGGTTTAGGGTTTAGGGGTTTAGGGTTGAGGGTACATGGAAACTAAGGGTTTTAGATGGGGAGGGGGTTCGTACATCGTGTCATGACTGAAATGCATAAAAATTCGAGCAGCATTGAGGGGTCTGAAACTTCGGGTGCTCACGCAACTCTGGCGGAAGCTACTTGAGCAAGATAGACCCCTGAGCAATAAACTTCATCCCGGTTCTAGAGAATTTAACAGAGATTCCAATGGGGATCACTGATCAGGTCTACATTGAAAAAGTCACCTCGGCTGTAGTTACAACTATCGAATCGAACTCCCGCCTAAACCCTAAACCCTAAACCCTAAACCCTAAAACACAAACTCTGGAACCTACTCTGCTGCACCCTGAACCTCTAACTCGGCACTGTAGTCTTTAAGCCACAGTTCGAAATTCTGAGAAACTCCCGTAGCAGTCCCCCTAAACCCTAAATCCTAAGCTGAACATGTAGCCGATGTAGCGGGAGAGTAGGAGTCCGTGCTTAGTAGTATGGGGCTGTCACAGAACTCGGAATCTCTGCGTAATGCCCGGCGGATTTCTACTTAACACGAAGTCCATCCTAGGAATCCTAAACCCTAAACCCTAAACCCTTAAACCCTAAACCCTAAACGCTGAGCCCTAAACCCTGAACCCTAAACCCTAAACCCCAAGCGCTATAAACCCCTAAGTCACTCAATTCTGACTCTGGTTCAGCCCTAAGCCCTAGGAGATCGAACAAGAAATCCGAACAAGCCGGACTTCTAAGTAAAGCTTCAACTCCAGACTTTACGGTTTAGGGGTTTAGGGTTTATAGGGTTTATAGGGTTTTTAGGGTTTATAGGGTTTATAGGGCTTGGGGGGTTTAGGGGTTTAGGGGTGTATAGGAGTTTAGGGGTGCAGGGGTTTAGGGTGCAGGGGTTTAGGGGTTGTAGGGGTTTAGGGGTTAGGGGTTTAGGGGTGTAGGGGTTTAGGGTGTAGGGGTTTAGGGCTTAGGGTTTAGGGGTTTAGGGGCTTAGGGGTGTAGGGGTTTGAGGGTTTAGGGTTTGTAGAGTTTAGGCGTTCAGGGGTTTAGGGGTGCAGGGGTTTAGGGTTCAGGGTTTAAGGGGTTCAGGGGTTTAGGGGCTTGAAGAGAACCTTACGACTCTGACACCATGATTATCGTAAACCTGGATGATTGCGGCTGGTAGGCCGATACATATAGGGGCGTGATTGATCCGACATCTCACTCCCAAAATACATGAAACAGACTTTTGAGGGCAGCATACCAGTTCTCCGAAGGCTTCATGTACCCAGAAACTGCAGTCACTATAGATAGGACACCACTTAACTTAACGCCTAAGTATATGCTTTCTGGGTACATGAACCCGAAAATGCCCTGCAGCTTCTAGTTTCTAAAATAGGGTCCCTTCTGGGTTTTAAAAGTGTGCCGTACTATTTTGTGGACCCAAAAAAGGGACCCTGCTGTGGATGATATAAATCCTGCACTACCTAGAATGAGGAATCCACCATACTTCGAACAGTTTAGGGTCCTTAAAGCAATGCAGGATTTATATCATCAGCCGTAGTTTAGAAACTACCCATAGGCAGGGTTCTCTATCACGCCAGGAGTCAGTTGCAGAAGGTCGACGGTGGCCGGGCACGAGACGAGGCTGTCGACATCCTTGAGAGTTCGGAGGCTTGGCGGTTCAGGGGCTGAAGGGTTGAATATAGGGGCCTAAACAATTAGAATAGGGCTTGGGGGCTCATTATACTGTAATTATAATAAGGACCACCCCATTAAAAAAAAAAAATACTATAGGGAATTATGAGGCCCCCATATTAGGGTGTGTAGCGTTTAGGGGTGTCGGGTCAGGCTGTAGGGCTTACCTGTATGGGATGGCTGCTAGACACAGGTTTACGTGCTTTTTTGCACGCCATGTCTCCCCATCCACGCATGATAGACCGACTGGTCAGGCGACCGACCGACAACGGTTTAGGGTTTAGGGTCCCCCCTCCGTAGACGACATCAACACGGTACCCCCCGATCTACGTCCGAACCCTATGCCATGTTGTCACTCTCAGATACCGCAATACCATGGAAGACGTAAGCCTTCAACCCTGATCCCCAAGCTATAAACTCCAAACGCTAAACCCTCAACCCGGAACCCTCATGTGTCGTAGTCTTACACAAGCACCGACCACACAAACAACTCTATGTATAGTACCATTAACCCCAAATACCTATATACATCGTAACTACGGAAAGGTCGGAACAAAATGTTTGGGTTTGGTTTGGTGTGGGTTTCATGTGTAGCGTCTAGGTAGCTCCAATGAATACAGTGTGCGCGGCTCTTGGGCCCAAAACCGTCCATCAGCCGATCAGCCAATCTGCCGATCAGCCAATCAACCCTAAACCTTGAAACCCAACCCCCTGACCCCAAACCCCTATAAACCTTAACCCCCTAAACCCCTAAATCCTAAACCCGACCGGCCGATCAGTCGACCAGCACCATCAACCCTGAACCCTAAAATCCTAAACCCGATCAGCCGATCGGCTTATCGGCTGATGCGCAGTTTGAAAACCGACTTTGCGACTAAACCCTAAACCCTACACCCTAAACCCTAAACCCAAAAGTCAACTAGCCGGCCCGCAGATGAGGGCTTCGGGATTCTCTTAGAAGCTCAGGCACCTAAACCCTAGCCCTAAATCCTGAAATCTTATCCTAGAAACCATCCCGAAACACTAAAACCCTAAAACCTACTTCTAGAAACCATCCCGAAACCCTAAACCCTGAAACTTCACCCTAAACCCTACAACCTAACCCTAGCAACAATAAGCCGCAGTCCCGCCAGGGCAAAGCCCCAAGCCTTGAACGATCGGAGCACCAAGCCCCAATCTCTAAGCCCCAATTAATGCCTTTTTAGGGTTTAGGGTTTATAGGGGTTTAGGGGTTTAGGGTTTAGGGGTTTAGGGTTTAGGCTTGAGAGGTTTAGGGCGCAGGAACCAACCCGATGAACGCTCTTATAAACGCCCTGCACAAGACGCCTCAGCCAAATATCGACAGCCTGCAACGCACGAAACATCCACTTTGCAGACGACGTCTCAGCCCTCGTAAGAGCCTGCCCTAAACCCTAAGCCCTAAACCCTAAACTTCCCTGAGCCCTGAACCCTAAGCCCTAAACCCTAAACCCAAGCCTGAACCGAAAGATCCCCAGAGAGTCCTGGGGCGTGACGAAGATATCCAACCTGTGGCGACACCCCTGAAGCCCTGTTTAGTAAGGGTTCCTTATAAGGGCTCCTTAAGATTTTTTTTGGAGGGCTTGCAAAAGGGTTCGTGATTAAGGGTGACTTCTGTGGAGTAAGGGATTCCTTATATTTAAGGCTTTCAAAAGGGTTGTTTGCGCTTACGCCGGGTTTAGGATTCAGGGGACTAGGGTTTAGGTATCAGGCATCTGTAACGGTGCTATGTCGCCTGTGTATGGGCTTTATCCAAGTTCATCAGCTCATAGGGGTTCTGCAACAAGAGCTTGAGAAGGGCTGAAACAAGGGCATCGCAGAGGTTTTGTAATGGCTCCTTGAAAGCCGCGCATAATCGCAGCTTGCTTTAGAACAGAAAACAGGGGAACCCTAAACCCATCTTATCCATGCGTTCCGCACGTAGCTTTGGGGATTAGAGGCTTAGTTTAGGACAAGCCCTAAACCCCAAACCCCTAAACCCCTAAACCCTAAAACCCCTAAACCCTAAACCCTAAACACCTAAACCCTAAACCCACTTAGGCTCTCGGCTTCAGACTTTAGGATGTTTAGGGCTTTTACTGGCTTGGGCTATGAGAGTTCCGGCAATTTATAGATTCAGGGTTAAGGGTTAGGGCATTGAACCGTGAAGGTTTAGGGCTTAAAATCCTGAAGATTTAGGTTGACTTTAGGGTTCAGGGTTTAGGAGGTTTAGGGTTAAGGGCTCGGGTTTTGGGTTCTAGGGTTTAGGGTTTACGGTTTAGGGTTTAGAATTTAAGGGTTTAGGGTTTCGGGTTCAGGGTTGCCCGAGCTCCAGCGCGCAGGCTGGCCGGCTAATGATGGGATCAAAGGGTAGGCGGACAAACTAACAAGACAACTTCACAGCCGAGGAGTCATGCAGCACACAAACGCACACACACACACAAACAACACATGAGCAAGAAGCGACACACATGGAGATAGGGATCGACAGAGACCGACAATCCACGAGCCCGTGCAGAAACACAGACGAACGCAGACACCCACCTAAACTACAAGTCACAAGTCAGTTTCCTCGTACATCCTACAGTCCTACACCGTACCTCGAACCCAAACAACCTCTTGTTGCTTAAGCAGGAGCATCACCAAGGTCGTGCTTAAACCACAGCCCATTGCTCAAGGAAGGCTGAATCCGCACACCTTCGACCCCCTATACAAACCCGAAAATCCCCAAAAATTGAACCCGATATTCCCAACACCCAAAACCCCTGAAATTCATACCCCATACCCTAAACCCCTAAACCTGAAACTCCATACCTCAAAGCATCCAAAAGCCACGGCAAGCTAGCGACGTTGCGGAAGTCAAAGGTTTCTGCGTAGACCATACCAGAAGGGTTTAGGGCTTCGGGTTTACGGTCTAAGTCTAGGGGTTACGGTAGGGTGTAGGGCCAAAGTTTAGGGTTTAGGGCTTAGGGTTTACGGTCTAGGGTTTGAGGGATTTGTAGCGAACCAACTAATCCAAGAAATAAACCCTAAACTTTACAACCTAAACCCTAAACCCTAAGCCCTAAACCCTACAACTTAAACCCTAAAACCTCACCCCTAACCCTTAACCCTCAACCCTAGCCACAGACCTTCTTCATGACCTTTGAAGCCCTAGACAGGAGCCTCACTTAAGCTTCATGGAAAGCTGACACTGAGAAGACGCGGCTCTGCTACTGGCTCTTGCGCTCTACTGCTAAGTTTAGGGTTTAGGGTTTAGGGTTAGCTACTGAGACTGACAATGCCTGAACCCTAAACAGTAACCTAGGAGCCCGATTAGGAAACCTTGGGTCTTCATTACGGTTCTATATGAGTCCTACTATTTTGGGGGTTGCCCAAGAAACCTTGGGTCTTCATTAAGGTTCTATATGAGTCCTCCTATTTTGGGGTTGCCGGTCCAGGGATTCTGAATCAGGTTCCTACAATACTCCCTAAACCCTAAACCCTAAACCCTAAACCCTTAAACTGAGACCGAGGACTCTGTACCCCAAACCCTAAACACCAAACCCTAAACCCTGAACCGAATCGAAGACCTAAACCGAACAACCACAAGCCCTAAAGCTCTTGTTTAATCCGTACATGCTCCATCTCCCTATCTAGCAGATACTTCTACACCTTTGAAGTATCTTTACAAGAACCTCTTTGTCTAAACCCTAAAACCCTATGCCCGAAACCCTCAACCCCAAACCCTAAACCCTTAAAACCTAAACCCGAAACCCTAAAACCCTAAATCCTAAATCCTAAACTCTAAAACACTAAACCCGTCAAACCTCAACCCAAAACCCTTAAACCCTAAACCCTAAACTCTAAAACCCTAAATCCTAAACTCCAAAACCCTTAACCCCTAAAACCTAAACCCTAGACCCCTAAACCCTAAACCCTAAACTCTAAAACCCTAAAGCCTAGACCCCTAAACCCTAAACCCTAAACTCTAAAACCTAAACCCTAAAACCTGAACCAGAAACCTAAACCCTAAAACCCTAAACCCTCAAAACGTATAAACCCTAAAAGGACTCCTAGAAGGAGCGGGGAGCCTCCGCAGCGCATCCGCGAGCTCGAAGCGATCCACGAAACCATCCGGTCGGCCTTCTCCGTTCAGGGTTACTAGGGGTTTCAGGGTTTAGGGTGTACGGGTTTAGGGTTTAGGGGTTTAGGGTTTAGGGTTTGGGGGTTCAGGGGTTTAGGGTTTAGGGCTTTAGGGGTTTAGGGGTTAAGGGTTAGGGTTTAGGGGTCTAGGGGTTTATGGTTTAGGGTTTAAGGGTTCAGGGGCTTTGGGTTAGAGGGTGTTGGAGGTTGAAGGCTTATGGCTTATAGTTTTCTTCGGGGCGGTTTAGACTTCTCCATCCCCAGATGTCATGAGGCGGCTTAGGGTGTAGGGCTTACATAGAGCATGGGGCTTAGGCTAAGTTTAGGGCTCCACGTGTTGGCACCTTCAGCTTGAGTCACATGGCTTAGGGTTTCGGGATGAAGGGTCGAGGGATGGAGTGCTGGAGGCTTCCATGCGCGTTTGTACTCATCTGTATCTACCGGTTTAGGGTTCAGGGTTTAGGGTCTACCTCTATCTGTATCCCATCTCCATCTCTGTGCTCATTCTATCACTATCTGTATCCCATCTCTATCTCTGTGTTCATGTCTCAACCCATCTGTCTGCTCATGTATCTAAAAAAATACCTGACAGTCTGCCTTTCTATCTTTCTGATCTACCTACCTATCTATCTATCCATCTCTGTATCTATCTCCCCCTACCTCTACGAAAGGACTTATGGGAGTGGTGGAGGTCTCGTTCCAGATCGAGAGTTTGAGGATTTAGGACGTCTTTCAATGCTCAAAGAGACTACACCTGCTTGCTGAGCTCCCGGTAACTTTCCCTCAAGGCACAAGGCACAAGTGCAGGAAAACACAAACCGCACGCAGGGCTTCCTGTCGTAACTTTGCATAGTTTCTATATCTCTCCCTCTCTCTCTCTCTCTCCCTGTCTTTATTTCTCTCTCTGTATTATGGGTTTCCGGATTAAATAAACGTTTAGGATTGTGTTAAACTTGGGAATTTATACGGCGGAATCAGACTTCCTTAAACAATCGAAACCTTAAGCCCTCCTGCAGAGAGGACAATAATTGACTGGCCCTTTTCGTAGGAGCAGGAGCACCTAATTATATAATAGAAGCCAGACAGTTGGAATATGATTACCCTCATGCAGTATAAGGGGTTCTAGCACTCATCCTCTTAAACCCATAATCTAACTTTCTGGGGTTTGCTGTAAACTTCCCAAAGGCTACCTGCACTCATGTAGTATATACTTAGGCCTGAACAGGGTTCCTATCTAGGTACTTCTAAGTCTATACTAGATGGTCACATAGAGCCACAGAGCTTGTTAAGGCCGCGTTTAAGGTTTGGGGTTTATTAACACGGTTCGGAATTCATGTTCATAAGGCTCTAGCCCTATAGAACGGGATAGGTTTCAACAGTTACAGCTTCTGCGGCAAGCCCTGAACTCTAAACCCTAAACCCCCTAAACCCTGAACCCCTAAACCCAGAAATCCTGAACCCCTAAACCCGTAAATCCCAAACTGGGCCTCTAATTACCTGCAGTTTTATGGGCTCTACCTACTAATTAAGGGGTAATGGCTGCTAAACCGCAGGTAAAGAGAGTTACGGGTAAGCCCTAAATCTGTAAATCTCAAAACCCATAAATCCAAAAAGCCCTAAACCCATAAATCCTAAACTCCCTAAACCCATAAACCCGAAAACACCTAAACGAAATAAATCCTAAAAACCCTAGCCCCTAAACCCCCAAAATCCTAAACCCCAAACCCCTAAAGCCCTATAAATCCTAAACCCATAGATCCTAGGGCTTTCGGATCATGTCGACGAGCGGCTCCGTGGTCCAAAAATATCAGAAGCCTCGTGGAACCTGATCGCGGAGTTAGGGCTTTAGGGGTTGAGGGTTTAGGGTTTTAGGGCTTTAGGGTTTGAGGGTTTTAGGGCTTTTGGATTGTAGGGCTTTAGGGCTTTAGGGCTTTAGGGTTTTAGGGCTTTTGGATTTTAGGGCTTTCGGATTTTAGGGCTTTAGGGTTTTAGGGTTTTAGGGCTTTTGGGTTTTAGGGCTTTAGGGTCTTAGGGTTTAGGGCTTTAGGGCTTTAGGGCTTTAGGGTTTTAGGGCTTTTGGGTTCTAGAACTTTAGGGCTTTAGGGTTTTAGGGTTTTCGGGCTTTAGGGTTTTAGGGTTTTAGGGCTTTAGACTTCTAGAGTTTTAGGGCTTTAGGGTTTTAGGGCTTTAGGGCTTTAGACTTCTAGAGCTTTAGGGCTTTAGGGTTTTAGGGCTTTAGGGCTTTAGGGGTTCAGGGGTTTAGGGCTTTGGGAGTTTATGGTTTAAGGGTTTAGGGCTTTAGGGTTTTAGGGTTTAGGGTTCAGGGTTTCAGGGTTTACCATTCACCCCTAAACCCTAAACCCTAACCCAACCCATACAGGCATTCAACATCTTGGAAAACTCTCACCTACATCTAAACGCGATCTGAACCCAACGCGAAATAACTTGAAGGCGAAGCAAACATAATGTAGCGGCCATAATAATCAGAATAGATTTCTGGGGTTTGTTCTACGATAGCTATAATGAGGAACCCGGAAATAGTGCTGGTAATTATTTAGACATCACCTCGAGCCCTACTGGCTGAATCTTAGGGTTTTGAGTTGAGGGACAGACAAAACCTAACACACAACATCGCCCACCCTCATCCCCAACCACACCCTGCGCTACATGAAAGCCTGGTTTCTCGACACAGAAAGGTAAAGTAGAGCTAACACTTATGCCAGACCCCGAAATAAAAAGCATACCTCCTACCGCAACCTTCACTAAACCCGGATGCAAGCCGAAACCCTAGAACACCACTACAGCATACAATAGCGCGAGCACCACCACCTACGATCACACCAAAATCCCGTCGCGCTCTTACTCATCCAAGATCCTACAGTCCAGGCGTGCCCGAACCACTAAATCCCGATCCAAGAGTGCCGACTTTCCCAAGGCTCCATGTACCAATATGGTATGCACTCAGGCCGCCTTAGGCTTTAAAGGGGTAATATAAATCATTTCGAGCCTTAGGCTCTGAGCACATGGAGCCTTGGGACTACATACTCTAGGACCTACTCCCACCTCAAACCCGAAATGACTCAACCCCGATCCAGTCAGTATACAGCCCCAATAATTACAAGACTAACTCCCTAAACCCTAAACCCTCCCACCTCTCCACACCCGGATAAATGTCCTCCCAGGCTGCGTTGTAGAGTGTTGGAAAGCTCTGCAGCCTCGAACTTCCACCGCGAGATGCTCCGATGACTGAAATAAACTAAAAAACGTACCTTTAAAGCGGGATATGACCACCCTCCAACAAAGCACATTTACATTGGTTTAAGTACCTTGGTTACTCTAAGGAGGATTGAGATGCTATTGTTTACTATCATTGGTTCTAATGCTCATGTCAATGATTTTTAAGTATTCTTATTACTGGCGTTGAATTTCTGATGCTTCTGATCTTGGTATAGAGTATACATTGGTATAGAGTATACTTACACACTTCTGGCACGAGGGCCAGTGCAAGGTGGATGGGCGACATACGCTGTGGAAGTCTGAGGCATCTACATTCGAATGAACGGAGGAATTCCATAAGTTGCTTTATCCATCACAGCCTCTAGGCCTCATGACCACATTAACATGCAAGATTTGCCAGACATGATTACCGTCTTCGAAGTCCCTGTTTCAGACCTATTTTGAGAAATGTACATCAAGACTTGCACCGAGTTTACACCCAGCCCCAATGCGAATGCTGCAGTGCCGGGAACCGTTCCACGTTGGGGTAAGGGCCGTCCAGCGGCTCCCCAAACAGGCTGACACGTGCGTGCAACCTTGGATACTAGGTGTCCGGGCGAGGATGACTTCATGATGGTGGCGACGATTGGAAGGATGATTTTGTCAATCTGCTGACCAAAATGACAACAGCGGCACTGCCCCTTGAAGGTGATGCTTACACGAATGACTAGTGTGATTCTTACGAGGTGCCCATCGTGCCACGACCAAGAAGCTTTTGAGAAAGCTGCCGGGCAATTCGAGCGAGTACCGTCAGATTCTCGAAGTAATACCTCTGCAACTAAAACACATGACGATCATGCCATCACTCCAACTTGCCAACGGGGCTCGACTATAGGAGCTTTGGGGTAGGGGTTAAGCTTTATAGGGTTTAGGACAGGAGCCGCAATACTCGCTCTTCATCTCGTAGCAACCGGCTAGGCTGTCAGGTGAAGCAGAGCAAGATAAAACATAAAAACACACAACCTCGTTGCATGTTAGAATCGCAGGAACAACACCTAAATCTTGAACCCCTAAGACGTAAACCCCTAAACCCTGAACCCTTGCGAGCACAGTTGAATCTGAACATCTCCCACCACACCTTTAAAACAACAAGAACCCTTGCCCAGTATGGTGTCTCATTCGAACGTCTCAAGTCTCAAAGTATGGCATGGTTTCTCCTTATCAACTCAACCTACCAAAGAGCCACTTGCTGGGAGCCCAGCCGTAATTTTCAGACAACCCCTGCAGACACTTACAATCTGAACACACTCTCAGAGAACATGCTTCTTTTGCCTGGGCTTTTGTGGGCGAGGATCTTGTGCTGACGAAAAGCTTCGGGGCCGTAATACTGCAATGATTATGTAAGAATCCTAAGGCGCTTCCATATGATGTCAGGAAGGGCCGCACATGCAACGAGGCAAAAAGCAGATCCAAACGATGCTGGGTGAAATAAGTACGAGCCGTTGTAGCAAGAGGTATAGCACGTTGCCTCAACCCTCATGAAATCTCAACCCCAAACCAAACCCCTGCCCCCCCCCCAACACCATATACACAACAAGCCCCTGCACAACTCTTACCAGAGCTGCTGTCAAGCAGTATAGAATGCCCTGACAGAGCCCATATAAAGCCTTTTCGAAACTTCTGTAAAGCTCTGACGGATCCCTTGTG
The DNA here is from genome assembly GCA_905221635.1 of Symbiodinium sp. CCMP2456. Lineage (NCBI taxonomy): Eukaryota > Dinophyceae > Suessiales > Symbiodiniaceae > Symbiodinium > Symbiodinium sp. CCMP2456. The sequence goes on along the minus strand of CAJNDV010032684.1, from coordinate 24,355 downwards.
GACCCGTTACGGATCCGTTCATAAGCTCAGAGCCACGGTCCAGGGTTAGGGTTTAGGGTTTATTTAGGGCCTTCAGTAACCTGCAGTGAACAAATCTATCTTGTGGGGGCTGGTTAGCTTACAAGAATCTCACCAACACCCAAAACCCTAATCCCTAAACCCTAAACCCTAAACCTCTGAAGCCCTAAACCTTTAAAGCCCTAAACCCTAAACCTTCTAAGCCCTAAACCCTAACTAGGCCCTAAAC
>CAJNDV010032684.1:8955-16455 GCA_905221635.1 Symbiodinium sp. CCMP2456 | reverse complement strand
TAGAACACCAAAGTCTAACACACTCACCAGCACATAGACAAGCGCACACAAAAGCATACAGACAGATGTTGCAGCTGGAGCCAAACGCCCCAAACCCTCCTCTGAGACCCCCTCAAGCCCCTGAACCCCAAGGACTCTGAACCCCTAGCGACGTTAGACCCTGAAGGGTTTAGGGTTTCGGGTTTAGGTGTTTTAGGGGCTTTGGGGTTTAGGGGTTTAGGGTTCTGAAACCTCCAAACCCCCACAGCCCCTGAACCCTAAACCCCTACAACCGTCAAGCCCTGTAGAACCCGTCTAGAATTCTTTCTGAACCTTGAAACGGTTTAGGGTTTAGGGTTTACAGAGAACCCTAATAAGGCTGCCGAAGGACGGAGCGAAGTTCATCTCAGCTTGACCTGCCCAGCTCGTTGCAGGAAATTCGGGCTGAAGGTTCTGGCTTAGATCTTAATTAGCCCTAAACCCTAAACCCTAAACCTTTAAACCCTAAACCCTAAACCCCAAACCCTAAACCCAGCTGCTTTGGGTTTAGCGTTCAGGGTTTCGGCCCGCATAGGACCACTGCCCTTGGAAAGCGCTTGAAGCGCTAGGGCCTTAATTGTGCTTAGTGTAGGGGCCTTACTAATTAGAATAGGGTTTAGGGCTTAGGGTTTAGGGATTAGGGTTTGGTGTTTGGGGTACATTGTACTATAATTCTCCGAAGCCCTGTCTTAATTTCTAAGGCCCCTGCATTAGTGCTTTCAATCTTAGTGGGTTTAAGATGGTCCAATCGTTGGGGGGTGAGAAAGAACTAGGGAGTAGGGCTATAAGACTTTCGGGTTTAGGGTTTAGGGTTTTAGTTTTAGGGTTTATGGTTTAGGGTTTAAGATTTTTAGGGCCTTTTTGGCTTCGGACTGCAACCGATGCTTAGGATTGGGGGATGTGGGTCTAGTGGTCACAGACTGTTCGCACGGTTTAGGGCTGCAGGCGTCAGGTCATCCATCCTTAGATTCTGAAGTTCCCTAGACCCTAAACCCTAAACCCTAAATCTGAAGGGCCCTGGTGCTGGTAGACATTCACTAAACCGTAGAATCCTTACAAAGCCCTGGACGGTTTAGGGTTTAGGGTTTAGGGTGGACCCTAATCCCTACGTAAAACCAACCGTAAACCCAAACCCCTAAACCCGAGCCCCTAAACCCTATGCACCAAAAAGCTCTAAGACCTAAACGCTGTAAAACCAACCCTAGGCCGTAAACAAAAAGCTCTAACCCCGAAGCCCTGACCTCTAAACCCCAAATAATATCCTATATACAACCCTAGCCCCCCGAGGTACCTACTATATAGGGCCCTAGGGGCTCTAGTACCCTATATAGTAGGTACCTTGCGGGTTAGGGCAACCAACCCTCAGAAAACAGAAACCCCCAAGCCTTCTCGGGACATGGCGTCCGTCAGATGCTGTTGGAGCCTCGGAGGCGGCGGGAAAAAGACAGGGTCTAGGGTTGAGGGTTTAGGGTTCAGCTGCTCCGACTAACTGGGTTACAAATCCTCAAGACCAATACCCACCCGCCCGAAGAATCCCCCCAATATCAGGAATTAAACTATTTATAATGCCACTTCGTGTGTCATTCTCAGGTATGTTTCCTCACATGGTACCATCAACGTCCCCTAAGCTATAGACCACAAAAATGACACATCCCAGCCCACCCTCAGACCACCACTAAACCACAAGCCTGGAGCCTTAGGACCGGAACCATGCCGAAGCCTGGAACCCGAAGCCTTAAACCTGATCCCTTAGGCCTCATGTGGGGACCTTAATAATTAGAATGGGGTTTAGGGTTTAGGGTTTAGGGTTTAGGGTTTAGGGTTTAGGGACCTTAATAATTAGAATGGGGTTTGGGGGTAGATTATACTATAGAAATAAAACCCCCCCAAATGGTGTCGGGAAACGATTAAGGCCCTTCCATTACGCCTGAACCCTACGGCTTACACCTAGAACCCCTAAGCCGTAAACCTGAACCCTAACAAAAAGCCGAAACCTGGAACCCCGAGCCATAAACCTGTTTGGGGTTTAGGGTTTAGAGTTTAGGGTTTGGGGTTTGGGGAGCCCGAAGCCGTGAACCTGAACCTGGAACCCTAATGTAGGGGCCTTGATAATTAGCAAAAAGATTTTGGAGCCCCTTTCTAGCATAGTCATAATAAGGAACCCCCCCAAAAGAGAATTGGTAATTAAGGCCCCTACATGAAGCCCTAAACGCCGCCCAGGGCCCTAAATCCCAAAACCCCAAGGGGCCAGCCCAGAGCCCTAAACCGAAAGCCCTAAGCCTAAGGCTAGCCCAGAGCCCGACGCCTTGATCCCGAAGGCTCTAAGGCGAGGAGCAGTTTCGAGGGATTCCGACCCTCTTCGAAGAGAGCCTCCAACTTTTCGAGGGAGTCACCTCAGTCGGGAGGTCTCTGGGAACCCGGCCACTGCAAGAGTTGCAAAGAGAGACGGCCCAGACTTCCAATATCCCTTAAAGAAGGAATATACCTCAAATTATAGTAGGATCCCTACCCTAAACCCTAAGCCCTAATATGATTTAAAGCATATTCCTTAATTAAGGGATGTTGGAAGGTCCAGTGGGTTGTTGTAGGGGGTCCTGTAGCGGTTCATAGGGCTTCACTACAGCACGCATTCCACATCTCAAACGTTTCAAGTTGTTTCGCTTGGGCTTGAGGTTTAAAGGCTTGCCGTTTCAGTTGAGGGCTAGGATTTAAAGCTATTGTGGGTTTAGGGCTTAGGGTTTAGGCTTAGGGTTTAGGGTTTAGGGTTTAGGGTTCAGAAAACGCCACACCTGTTTGCACTTTCTGCGAAGTTAAGATTCACCCCAACCAGCGCCCTGCGCGCCTTGGGCCACAGTCTGCAATTGAGTGCGTAGGGTCTGTCTAGTATGTCTTCCCTAGCCCCGACACTCTATGTCAGTTTAGGCACAGCGAAATGTAGGGTTCGCAAACACACAAAATCCCTGAGAGCCGGAGATGGAGGAGAGTTCGGGCTATGTTGCATTATGATTATGGTGGTGCACATATATGTGTGAACCCTTAGGCATAAATAGTGTTGGTCAGTAAAATTAGGCCCCCATATCATCAACCCAGTCTTTACTCAACCAGGATCAACCCCAAGTCTTGCTAGCTCTGGGTCCCCGGTGACGGCAGAAAGCCTGAAGCCTTAAAAGGTTTAGGGTTTAGAGTTTAAGACCACCAGGAGCCCTGGCAGCCCCGTCCCCGAACACCGCATGCATTCAACAGAGCTTCGGCTCCCTCGGAGCCTCAGGGCGTAAAAGCTTGCAAACCCTACAAAGCCTCCCTCAACCCCAAAACCCCAAAAGCCATGGACACGTGCAAGCCCTGTGAAACAGGACAAGCACCTATAAACAGGCCTATCAAACACCATCAAGGCCAAAACGAACAGAAGCCATGAACACCTACAAGACGGTAGCACACTCCGACACTTTTCGATAAAACACCGTAGATTAAAGCCCTAAATCAAGCAAAAGCAAAGCCTTTCGTGAGACCCAAGCCCAAGCCACCCTAAACCTTAAATCCTGAACCTGAACCCTAAACCCAGGACCATAGAACTGAAAGCATACGGCACAATTACTCCAAAGCCCCAAACCCTAAACTCCTAGGTAGAACCGTTATAGAACCCTAGTAGCACCCATAAATAAACCCTAGGGTGCTTGAGCTGCCAAGAAACCCAGGCTCGCCTTAGGCGAAGGGCCTCCCCTGCCCATGCATTCCACAACTTACTTTAGGCTCATAATACCCTATGGTGAACCCCCTTTTTTGGGGGGGTACCTGCTTCTCTGCTTCGGACCTAGGAGTGTATAGCTTAGGATGGTTCAGGGTTGCACGGTTTGCGTAGGGTTTAGGATTGAAGTTGTGGTGGACTTTCGCTCTCGCACGATCACGACACTCCCGCCCAAGTGCCCTTAGACTGTGGGACCTTGCGTTTAAACCCTAAACCCTAAACCCTAAACCCTAAACCGTGCTTTTTAAGGTATCATTTTGCCGATTTTGCCTTTATGGTTGTGAGGCTCGGGGTCTACGTCTTGGAGTTGAGGTTTTCGTTTAGAAGCCCGTTTAATTACCCATGTGTGTGTACACATATATGTATAAATGCATCTATATATATATATATACATATATATATATATGTATACAACTATTTATGCGCTTCCAAGGGGATCCCCTCGATGAATCTTGAAAAAGACAGCATGAAATCCATCGTGGCCGGTTGGGTGCCATTGAGGCCGCATTTACATTGAGGTGACATAACCCTCAAACTACACACCTCAAGCCAACACCCCGAAAGACCACATGCCTCTTTGATGGAGGTGTCACTGGCATCGGCGAAATTGGTGAATCTGCCCTTGGCCGTTTGGAGCTTTTTTGGGTGGAGGAACGATGGCTTTGTGTAGGAGCCTAAAGAACTAGTAATAATGTTCCTCAGGGCTCCGATAACAAACATGCTACAATAGACAGACAGGCCTTATTCTAGTCATATTAAGGCCCCCACATCATGTACTGCTTCTCCCAGTAAGAACACTGCAGAAGGCCCGGATATCAGTTCTACTGTCCTACCAGGAGCCACTCGGGACCCTAAGCCCTAAACCCTAAACTGGTAGGTTGAACTACGACTGTCAACTCAAGGACTAAAGTACATGACTTATGTCTCCGCATTTCTGAACTTCCAACAGCAACTGTTAATGGAGGGGAGGACATGGATCCTTAGATAAACCCCCGCCCCCGAGACTAACGGGTTTAGGGCACGGTATAGGGTTTAGGCCAAGGTTTCGAGTTGAGGGTTTAGGAAGGATACTGTCCACTTCGGGGGCTGCTTATGTCGGACTATTCCAGCAAAGGCAAACCTCTACAAACAAATCACAGTACAGGGTACCCTGTGAAGACAAAGCAGCTCAGTGAGTGGTACCCTATGAAAAGCCAAAGTAACTCGTAAGCGCTTGATATAGGCATCGGGAAAATGAATTAAGCTCCCTTATTGCCGTCCCCGTGCAATTTCAATTCAGGTAGTATAACATACCCCACCAAAGTGTTGTTGGATATCATTTTGGCCGCTCTTGCAAAACCCTGTAGCAGAAAACCTACAAGACGTCGTGGAGCCTTTCGCAGAAAATCCTATGACTTTATTAATCATTCTGTTGAGGCCCGTGTGTTACTGTGGCAGAGATGCTCTTCTTCCAGCCGGCAGCGGAGGACGTCCATAAGCTCGTGCCTCAGTTTCCGCCGAGCGTTCGCAGAAAGAAGCTCCAGCCTAGAATAAGCTAAGGGCTTATGGTGAAAGGCCTCCCCAAAGAAACTCCTGCCTAGACGAAGTTTAGGGGCCCAACAGGAACCCTAAACCCTAAACCCTAAACCCTAATCATGACAACAATGCGCGCGATCTTCAAGGCAAGGCTCATGCGGCGGACCAACGTGGACATATCCTGCCGGCGGGTCTGGGAACAATCTTGAACGGTTTAGGGTTTAGGGTTTAGGGTTTGTGGCGTTGTTTTTGGCAGATCCTCGTGTCCGGGATGTAAGACTTGGGGCTTTGGAGGTGTGTGTCTGCCTGCATCTTATGTCTGCTGTGCTTTCTATGTGTTGCTCTCTCTCTCTCTCTCGCTCTCTGTCTGTCCGACTCCCTGTGTCATATGTATATACAAATACATACATACATTCATACATACATACATACATACATGCATGCATGCATGCATGCATGCATGCATGCATGCATACATACATTACATGCATATGTTCCCTGGTTATCTCTCTGTCTACATCCGACTGCTGTGATTACACATGGGTCTTCTTTAAGCGTAACTCTAAACACGTCCTCGGTCCATTCTTGCCGCCGTGCGGCACGCGGACCGCGTGGGCGATGCACGCCTCTCCATACTGGACTGCACCAGAACCCCTGAACCAAAAGCATTAAACACCGAACTCCTTGAACTCTAAAGCCTTATACCCCCAAACCATAAACCGTAAAACACCGAAACCCGAACCCACTAAACCCTTAAACCCCGAGGTTAAACTACTCAATCAAGGGTGCAGGTTAGGCTTAAAATTCATGCGGCTCCTGTTCGCCATTAGGCTTTAGGGTTAGTTAAGGGTTCGGTGTACGTGTGGCTCCTTAGGGGGTGCAGGGTGTAGGGTACTTTTATAGTTTAAGGTTTTTTTATGGACCATTAGAGGCTTGAGTCTTTTCGCCCGGGCTTCTTAGTTTGATGCGTGCCAAGCTCATACCAAGAGGCTCATGTGCTCTGCAGACCCAACTCTTAACCCTTAACCCTAAACCCTAAGCCTGAATGACCTACTAAAAGCCCAAGAAAACCTAAACAACTAACGGCTTAAGCTTGATGTTACTCCCCTTCTCCAAGCGTTAACCCGAAGCCCTCCGAGGAAGTAAGTAACAGAGAGGCCCTTGATAATTGGGAATCGGGTATGGGGGCATGTTATTCTACTGCCATAAACTTTTTAGGGACTTTTATTGAGGAATAGACCCTAAACCTTAAATTTTCAGGGACTACTATTAAGGAATAGACCCTAAACCCGAAACACCCACAGACTCTGATCTTAGGGACTACGTACTAGTAGGCAATAGACGCAGAAAAGCCCTAAACCCCTAAACTCCGATCAAACCCTGAACCCAAAACCGTCGCTCAGGCTTCTTACGGTTTAGGGTTTAGGGTGTATTCCGTAATTATAGTTCCTAAGATCCCTAAGTCTATAGGGGTTTAGGGTTTAGGGTTCTTTTCTGGCAATTCAACCCCCAACCCTGCACAAGTAAGTCAACTCTGCACTGGGCTGGCCTAAGGGTCGGTTTGCATAGGTGTTGAGGGTTTTAGGGTGTAGGGCTGCAGGGTTTTAGGGGTTTCGGGTTTTAGGGTATAGGGCTGTAGGGTTTTGGGGTTTCGGGCTTTAGGGTTTTAGGGTTTGGGGGGTTTAGGGTTTAAGGCGTTCGGGTTCAAGGTTCATGTACCCCTGTAGGAAAACTTTGTCCCTAATGTTACCACATAAGAGCCCTTTTTTAAGGGCTGAGCATATAACATTTTAATATTCACTCTACACACCTATCAAACATCCTTATCGTACCTGCACGAAAGCCGAAACACATCCCAGAAAGACCTTTAAACGAGCCAAGGCCAAGCCCTAGAGCCCAAGCCCTGAAACCCTAAAGTCTGTAGCTCCAAACCCCGCAATTATATGACACCTGAAAAATAGGGTATAGCCCTCAAAACAATAGATTCTTGAATCCCCAAGTACCTGAAACCCTAAACCCTGAAAAACCTGCCTAAAACCCTGAACCCCAAACTAAACCCTCTCAGGGTTCCTCAAACCCTACTAAACCCTACTAAACCCTATACCCTAAACCCTAAACCCTAAACCCTAAACCCCTAAACCCCTAAACCCCTAAACCCTAAACCCTAAACCCTAAACCCTATAAACCCTAAACCCTAAATTGCACCAAACTCTGAACTCTGG
>CAJNDV010032683.1:27533-37984 GCA_905221635.1 Symbiodinium sp. CCMP2456 | reverse complement strand
AGAGCAGAGATACAATAGACCCAGAGACCAGGGAACGCCTCCGAAGCTGAGATTCTGCAGCAAAGAGTATAGGCTAAGCCCTAAACCCTAAAACCCTAAACCCTAAATCCTAAACCCTAAAACCCTGAAACCCTAAAACCCTGAACTCTAAGACCTTAAACCCTAAAACCCTAAACTCTAAGACCCTAAACTCTAAGACCCTAGACCCTTCAAGTCCTACGCAATTCAGGGTTTAGGCTTTAGGGTTTAGTGCTTGGGGTTTAGGGCTTATGGTTTAGGGTTTAGGGTTTAGGGTTTAGGGTTCAGGGTTTAGGGTTTAGGGTTTAGGGTTTATGGTTTAGGGTTTAGGGTACTCCCCAAACCCGGGAACCCCTTAGCACTTGAACCCCTGAGCCGTTCAATTCTCCAACGTGGCAACCCCGAAACCCTCACATCCCTTAACACAAACCCCCACACTGCTAGTTCCCCGAAGCCTTACGGTATTACACCTTGCGGACCCCTGAACGGTCAACCCTAAACCAAGCCCGGAACCGTTGTCCTGTATACGGTTCGTGGCCAGAATCAGCTGCAAACCTCGTTTAGGGTTTAGGGTTTAGGGTGGTCAAGATCTCGGAAAACAAAACTTCAACACCTCAAAGGGACTGTTTTCGACGTGTTTGCACGGGTTTGTGGGGCTGTGTAGGGTGTTTTAGGGTTTCAAAACGGCTTCGTCAAAGTTTATATTATAGGGGCTGCATGGCGGCTCGGGCGTCTTATGGGGTAGTTAGTTGTCTTAAATGTCTGACATTCGAAGCCGCAAAGCCCGGTGTAACCCGAAGCACGCAACATGAGCCTAAACCCACGCCTGTTCGTCACCTAAGAAGCCTAGACCTGACGTATCGCGGAAGCGCAAAACATTTCAGCTATTTTTCAGTGCATCTACCTTTTGTGCACACTTAGACTTAGAGGGTATGTAGCTTTATCACCAACCACATTAACTGTGCTTTGAAGTAACCAGGGAGAGAAAAGTATAGACTTTTATTTCATAATGGTTCCTTTAAGGAACAGGTCCCCAAAAAAGTAGTATTAAAGTATGGTACTCCAAAGCCCAATTGAGCATACCCTAAACCCTAAACCCTAAACCCTAAACCATGTGGTGGGTGTGCACAGATGTGCAAACACGCCACCAACACTCAGACCTCGAGCCTCAACACCTGCAGGAAATCCAAAGCCCACCAGATCTCGAGGGCCTAGGTTTAAGAATAGGGCTTCGGGGTATGCTATGTACTATTCATGTGAGAGTCACATCACTTACAAGAACGCGGGGTTTGGGATTCAAGTTTGACGTTAGGGTTTGGAGTTCAAGGCGCAAAGCCCACCCGCTGAGAGCAATCGGGCGGCGGGTGCTGCTGGAGCCCGTCTCGGTCAAAAAGTAGGACCTAAGCCCAGAGAGTGAAAACCTGAGCCTGAAAAGCTGTGTCCGCACTAAGCCCTGAGAAACGAATATCGCCTGCAACATAACCCTAAACCCTAAACCCTGAAACATAAATGACTCCCTACCATGATTTCCAAAATGTCTCAAAGTGCTTTTGGGCCTCAGCTGAATGCATGCTAGCTCATTTGTGCTCGTCTCGTGACTGCGGATAAAAAGATTAGCAGTTTCGTGTTCATGGTCTTAGGGCCAACGGCTTCGGGGCTTCCGATAGTTCGATAGTCCTTGCAACCAAGAGCTCGGATTGAGGTGTTACTAAGGGCTCTAGGGTTTAGGGTTTAGGGTTTCGGAAACCTGATTTCAGCCCTCATTGGCCATGTGGCTTGCCAGTCTGCGACTCCTACGCCCACCGTCCTAACGAGAACATGTTGAGAAACCCTAAACACTAAACCCCTAAACCCTAAACCCGTAAACCCTAAACCCCTAAACCCCTAAACCCCTAAACCCTCATAGATTCACCAAGAGTTCTTGGGACTCTCGGCCCTCAACCCGCAAACCCGGCGCCCTTGCGGCCACGAGGCACAGCCGCCTGCAGGTGGAAGTTTCCGTGGCCGCGCTGCGAAAGGAAGGCTTCGGCCTAGCAAGTTACCCTAGGTTTAGGGTTTAGGGTTGAGAGTTTAGAGTTTAGGGTTTAGGGTTTAGGGTTTAGGTAAACCCTAAACCGTTTGGGGGCTTTCGGCCTCGGGCTTGGGGCTTATATGGGGCTTCGGGGGTAAAGCTTAGGGTTTAGGGTTTCGGGTATAGGGCCCTTTCAGGGTTTCGGGGTATGTGAGGTCCACAAGTTTTTGTATCGGCTCCGTGCCTCATCCACGAAAAGGAGCACTCCCCGCGGCGACCTCGCGCAGCGGGATTTGCTTAGTTTAGGGTTTAGGAATAGCCCACTTGCATACACCATGGGTACACCGTAAACCCTGAACCCTAAACCCTAAACCCCTAAACCCTAAACAGAATGGTACGAATCCCTAGCCTCCATCTTATCTCGGCCGCAAGTTTGCTTTCCATGTGTTGGCATTTTCGTGTAGATCACCCAACAAGCGCTCATAAGTTCAGAACAACTCAAGAACTTCTAGTCTAGTCCCACCTATGCAATCAGTCCTTAAACTTGTTGACAAGACCCTGAACTCCCGAACCATCAATCAAATCTCGACCTCTAGAAACCCTAATCCGAAACCTCGCAACACCCTATAGTCCCAGCGCTTACAAACGACAAATTCGGACCCTTACCAAAAAGCTATAATCCTAGGTCCTACAGCTTATAAGCCTTGGGCAGCCCAAACTCCCAGAAAGAAGTGATCCTGGACCATAACTCAAAAAAAAACAAACCTCAAACTGACCCAAATCCTATCATCCCACACCTTATTATTCTAAACTCTACAAGCCTGAACATTCTTTATGTGCCCTCAATCTGGCATCCGGCAAAATCCGATAGGTACCCAAGCAGTGCGGTAACACTATGAGGTTCTTAGGTTCAGGCTAATGGGAGTTGGTTGGCATGGCCCGGCGGCGCACGCACGAAAATAAGGGAGGGCCACAACAGCACTAACATCGTCGAATATGCCACAAACCCTGACGAACACTCCTTTTCCAGAAACCATTTCGGAGGACATTTGCATTTTCTAGGCTTCTGGCCGTGGGAAGCAGAAATGGCCATGGGTCCTACGGTTGATGATATAAATCCTGCATTACCCTTAGTACGGAATGTACCATAATTCCCATAGTTTAGGGTCCTTAAGATAATGCAGGATTTATATCATCAACAGCAGTTTGCCTGTTCTCTCCTTCAGATCCGCATTCCGGTGCCATCCTCAGGCCGAGGCAACCGTTGGAAATGCATCATTCTATGACGGCGACGTCTGCTACATGCAAGCATCAAATTGAGCGGGGCGGCACTCGCCCACCGACGAGTTTGAGTCTCCCCGAACCAATCCTCACGGGATGCCAAAAATGGCTGTGTCTGTTCTCGACCCAGCTTATGCCAACCAAACGAACAGCGTTTGCAACGCAAGCAATGGTCACACCAAACACGCGCCTACATGAACATCCTTCAGCCTGCGACTGATTCTGGCCGTACTACACCCAGACGGCACCCACTGGGCATCCTACACCGGTGCCGCAGAGTCTCCCTTGGTCTCTACCGGAGAAGTCTCCTGGTGGTGTCTGGGTGGTCTCCTAAAAATAACTGTTCTCCTGGCAGTTTGTTGCTGGTCGCCTGCTTGTCGCGGTCGTCTTGGTCGTAGTGGTTGCCGGGTGGTCCTGCTGGTCGCGGTGGTTATCATCAACATTTGTCGACGTCGTTACGGTCGTCGTGGTGCTCTTTCACTGTGTGGGGATGTACGCAAGCAAACCCTAGAGATTGTAAACCCTAAGTCCCTTAACGCACCAAAAACCCATAATTTTACGAACCCTAATACTAAGCTCCAAAATGCCGGCTAAACCGTGCAAACCACAAATCCTAGACGAGCACTAAACCCTAAATCCGGGACCCCCCAGAGCCCTAAACCAAAAACCTAAGCCTCCAAATCCAAACCCTCGCCGTGCCTCTGCGCCCAGCGGAAAACCCGTCGCAGCTCTGGAACCGCTTCCTCCTGAACTTTTGGGGCATCTGAAAAGACGTAGTAACAGTAGGTTTAATGAGCTGACCCTAAACCCTAAACCCTAAACCCTTGACCTTGGTTGGTTTACGACCCTTGCACCTTTCTCGGGTTTAGGGTCGAGGGTCCAAGCTCCATCCTGCGGAGTTATCTCGTTGGCCAGTAAGGCTGGTCTTAGCTTTGGGATGCCGGGTTTAAGGTATACTGTACCATATTATGTCATAAAATATTATGTTATGTCATATTCTGCTATGTTATATTGTATTATATTATATCATAACCTATCATATCATATCATACCGAAAGAATATAATGCTATATTAGATTATACAAGTTAGTTTTATATTATATTCTATTGTGCTGTGTCATATTAGATCACATCATGTTAGATTATGTCACGTTTAGTTACATTACATCATATTATATATTAGACTAGATTAAGTTATGTTACATTATACTTAATAGTAAAATATAATTTGATATTATATAACATAATGTTATATCTTTAATATGAGAATATCTTATACTACAGTCTAATATATCGGTATATGTTGCACTACGCTACACTATACTATACTACACTACATTATGTCTTCGTATATGTGACTATGTTGTACCATATTACAAGAACAAACGAATGGGTGTAGGGTTCAGGAATGGCCGAAAACCTCCGGCAAAACCCTTCGACCCTCAAAAAATGAGCAAGAGCCTGGCGTCCTGAGTCCTGCATAATGAAAGTCTAGCGGACCTTTTCAAGAACCTATGATCACGCGAGTTGGCGATGGAAGGAAGACAAAACCCAACCAGCGACCATCACCTAACCGAATCCCACCCGACCTGTGAGAAAAACCATCTCGAACTACGCAGCAAATTTTCCAAGCCCCCGTTCAGGACTCTGCATTGAGGGTTTAGGAACTTCAGTACTAACGCGTAAACCGAAAGCTGCTGAGACCTTGAAGTCAGCAGGATCATGGGATCTAGTATGTCCCGTTGCGTAACTACCTTACTTAGGGTTATAAGTAGATATTGGCATGGCCTTACTTACTGATAGCCCTACGCCCCAACGTACTTACTAAGTAACAAGAGAGCCCAATACCCTTAAATGAGGAATATACCTTAAATCATACTATGAAGGCCCCTATAATTTAACATATATTCCCTATTTAAGGGGTATTGGGCTCTCTGGGTACCCTGATCCCCAAGTAGGCCCAGCCAAGATGACACGCGCACCTGCAGCCCCAGAACGTTGCCACCCGCCATGATCGCGTAGTCCTGCACTAGGGCTTTTAGGTCTTGGGGTCGCTACTATAGAGGCCTTAATAATTAGAATAGGGTTTTGGGGCCAATTATACTATACTTATATTTTCGGAACCCCCAAAATAATATAGGTAATTATTAAGGCCCCTACATTAGATGAGTTGGGCTTTGTGAAGTTTCGGGGGGTGCCTAAACTGCCCAAGGGACTTAGCAAGTCGGGTACAGGTTGAGCTATAAGCAGAACGACTGAAGTTTGAAAGCTTGTGCCCCAGATTCTGACCACTCCTGACCCTACACCCTGCATCCTGAGCGCAAATCCTAAACTCCTAAACGGCAAACTCTAGACCCTAAACCCAAATCCCAAACCGTCAAATCGTAAAGCGTTCATTTCTAGGCGACTTTCCTGTGGCGGCCCCAAAGGACGCTTACAGTACAACTCAGCATAAGTGAGTGCAAGCCGAAAACTCCTTCATGCCAGAGACAGGGGCATGAATAATTAGAGTCGGGCTTGGGGGTGCGAAAGGGGTTAGGGGTAGTATAAGGATCCTAACCGCACGGGTTTGAATAGGATTTGGGAGTGTGTATGCTGCAGCATGATTCTATCGATAAGGGACCATGACCACGAAGTATTCAGACCTCTAGGCCCCTACATCACAGCCCTCAACTCTGCATCCTGCACGCCGCAAGAAGGCTCTCTACTCAAGAACTCGAACTCTGACGAGTAACGATACTAGCAATGCGTAAACCCCCTGCACTGCCAGAGACTCCAAAAACCCCTTTATTAAAAGAATATCCCTAAAAGGATAGTAAGAACTCAAATATGATTCAATTAAAATATATCCCTGAATTAAGGGGTTTTGGAGCCTCTGGGTTACCCATTTCCGCAACCCGCAAACGTCCATACCACTCCCTAAACCCTAAACCCTAAACCCTAAACCCTAAACCCTAAACCCTAAACCCTAAACCCTACCCGGTCGGCTACCCATTTCCGGAACCCCCAAACGTCCATGCCGCAGGCTTCCGCCAGACGCCGGGCCGCCAGCGACTTCCCTTAGGACGACAAGGCTTCGGACTTGGGGTTTGAAAGGCTTCGGCCGTTTAGGGTTAGGGGGTTTAGGGTTTAGGGTTTAGGGTTTAGGGTTAGGGTTTAGGGTTTAGGGTTTAGGGTTTGGGGGTTTAGGGTTTAGGGTTTGGGGTTTCGGGTTGCGGGTTTAGGGTTACGGGTTTAGGGTTTAGGGTTTCGGGTTTAGGGTTTCGGGTTTCGGGTTTGGGGGTCAGGATTTCGGGTTTAGGGTTTGTGGGGCTCACCTGTGGCCGAAAAGACCTACCTTTTTGCGGTATGTTATGGTGTCTATGCATAGTTCCTTAAAGCGGTAGGTCTTTGGGGCCACAGGCAAGCGTTCGGGTTTAGGGTTTTTGAGGTTTAGGGCAGTTTAGGGTTTAGGGCTCAAGGGTTGGGGCTCTAGGACAAATCCCACCCCCAAAACCGCAAATCCGAAACTCTGCAACTGCTCTCAACGCCTTAACCTCCCTCCCAAAGCTGTTTTAGAGTGGGGGGCTAAGACCCCAAGAGCCTCACCTTGCGCTGGTGGCAAATGACATGCGCATAAATTAGCACAAAGAAACGAAACAAAGCAAACAAAACACTACATTAGACTACGTTGTTGCATATAGGCGTTTCTTATGCGATGAGTTTAATTGTCCCTGAAGCGATGTTGGAGGACTGTTCCGACAATTCATGCGGAAACCCTGAAGCTAAAACCCGAAGCCTGGAACGGCAGAGCTTGAACCTTGCACCTGGCACCTCACGGGCCTTGATAATTAGAGAAGGATTTTGGGCTCCTTTATAGTATACATATTATAAGGAACCCTACAAAATATGACCTGCTTCCCCCAACCCCGGCCCCCGGAAATAAACAAAACAACCACGATGAAACTCCCTCGTGACAGCGTCTTCAAAACGGGGGATGCGGGATGCCGTATTTGGGTGTCCACGAGAGGAGCAGCGCTTAGGATCTACATCAGGGTCCTGCAGTGTCTGAAACTCCCACATGACGCAGTGGACCTTCGAAAGACATTCCCCAGCCGTATGGCAAACTGTTATGGATTGCATCTTTGAACCGCGCAAACTCTCCCTTCAAAGGCCTAAACCCCGAAAGCTCTGAAAAGAGGCAAAATGTAAGCTTGAGAAAACATACCGTTTCAGGGCCACCGATGTACAACGACCCCGAGCCAAAGCAATCTCCCGACATCAACTTAAATCAAATGCAGCAGAGTCCAACTTCTCCTCCTCAGAATACAAACGACAATAAACATTATCTACACCCTAAATCCTAAGACCGCCAAACCCGAGGCTTCTCTGCCCCATATGGGGCCTCTAAAGGAACCCCGAAAGGAGCCTTTAAAGGAACCCCGACAGGAGCCCTTAAAGGACCCCTTAAAGGAGCCCTTATGGGAGCCCGTGCCTGTCCCAGGCGGGCCGAAGAAGACGGCGTTGGGCAGCGCCAAACCCGATCGCCTCAGCCGAAGCTAACAGTTCAGGTCTTTCGCTTTGTGCGCTTCGGATTTAGGGTCTAAGGCTTCGGATTTAGGAATTGAGGCCTGGGATTTAGGGTTTAGGGCTTTGGGGGTTAGGGCTTAAGGCTTCGGATTTAGGGTTTAGGGTTCAAGGCTTGGGGTTTTTTGGGGGGGTCTTAAGGCTTCGGGTGTTGGGCTTAGGACCTAAGGCTTCGGGTCCGGGATTTCGAGTTCCGGTTTTCGGATCTGGGGCTGAAACTTTCGGGGAGTCGAAATTGTGGGTTTCGGGTTTCGGGGTTTAGGGGTTTAGGGTTTAGGGTTTAGGGTTTAGGGTTTGGGGTTTAGAGGCTTCAGACCTGTGTTCAAGGCTTCGGCGGTTGTGCAACATCCGGCCCTGCGGGCTTTGAAGCCTAAAGCTTTCAATCCGGAAGCCCATCACCATCCTAAACCCTCAACCCCAAGCCCCAAAGCCTGAACCCCAAACCCTAAACCCCTAAAACCCCTAAATGAACCCCTAAACCCCTGAACCCCAAACCCTGCCTTATGATGTCTGCCCGAAGCCCAAGTCGCTCTTCGGGTTGAAAGTTTGGGGATCTCAGTCGGAAGGGCTTAGGGGATGAGCGCATCAGGTCCAAAAAAGGGGGTTTAGGGTTTAGGGTTTTGGAGTTTAGGGTTTGGGGGTTTAGGGTTTAGGGTTTAGGGTTTCGGGCTTTAGGCTTTAGTGTTTAGGGTTTCGGGGTTTGGGATTTAGGGTTTCGGGGTTTAGGGTTTTGGGTTTCGGGGTTCAGGGTTTACGGTTTATTTGTGCTAGAACTCCCTTGTACTGACTATATCACTCTACCATTATACACCCAAGGACCCCATTTTGACTATTCAGAGTTTAGATTACCCTTTCAAGGATCCCTTTTAAAAAGCTCTATTCTAATGATTGCGGCCTTTCTAGCGAGCCTCGAACTCTTGCACTGCAGTTGCGTCAACTGGGATGGTTCAGCCAGCGCCCTCACTAGCAACCTTAACACCGAATACCGGGGCCCTATGCTTAGAATAGTGTTCGGGAGCATAATATATTCTAACTGTAACAAGAATCCAACGAACTGTATTTGTAAATCTCCCGGCTTCTGTATTATCACCCTAAACCCCCAACCCTAAACCCCCCTTACATTACTCAAAAAGCTGAACCTTTAAAGCGAAGAGGCCGGCGAGCTGCAGCTGCCGCGATGAGAGCCATATCCTCGCGAGCTTTGGGCCAAAGGGTGGCGATGATGACCGATTTGGAGTTTAGGGTTTAGGGGTTTAGGGTTTAGGATTTAGGGCTTTGGTTATAGGGGTTTAGGGTTTAGGATTTAGGGCTTTGATTATAGGGTTTATGGAAGGATAGCAACCAGCAGGATCATGTTGAGAGGACGGAAATGCTGATAGTGATGATAATCAGAAAATCATTACGGCGATGATGGTGATGATGCGGATGGCCGTGACGGCGACGACGACGACGAGGAGGAGGAGGAGGGTGAGGGGAGTGGGAAGAAGATGAAGGGGGATGATGACAACTTTGTTGTAATTACGATGGGGACGGATTTTCTCCCTGTCTTCTATGGTATCTCTACTGTCGGCCGTACCTCGAACGACATGAAAGCATTTCAAACCTGTGCTCGTAGTACCCGCAGTAATATATGCGGCATTCACAGTGGCAGGAGTCATCATGGTACCGGCGGGGGAAATCGTAGAAGCAGCACCAGCAGCAACGGGGTGGCGCCATGGTAGCAGAGGCAAGCTTCGTTCGCTGCCGCTTCGTAGTGGTGTGCTAGCATCTCCTGGCAGTGATGCTGATGAGAGTAGAAGTAGTAGTAGTCGTCGTCGTCGTAGTCTTCGTCGTCGTAGTAGTAGGACTTTTTACTACTGCTACTACTACTACTACTACTACTACTACTACTGCTACTACTACTACTACTACTGCTGCTACTACTACTACTACTACTACTACTACTAGTACCAGTACTAGTAACAGTACTATTTGCCGTAGTCGTCGTCGCAGTGGTAGCGGTGGCGGTGGTCGTAAAGTACAGGCAGGGGTAGCAATAGTGCTAGGGGTAGAGGTAGCTGTTGCGGCAGCGGTAGCGGCAGCGGTGGTTGTGGCGGTCGCGGTATCCATAGTGGCATTGGCAGTGGCAAAGGGGAGGGGTAGTGGTGGTGGTAGCGAGGTTGGTTTAGGGTTTAGGGTAAGCAGACGCCTCGAGCGTTTGGCGGACGGGCTCTTCGAGGACAACCTGGCGGAGATTTGAGGAATCAGGGTTTAGGTTTTAGGATTTAGGGTTTACGTTTTTTAACGTATACTGTAGGCTTGTGGGGTTTAGGCTCTATACGGGTTACTATCAGGGTCGAGGGCTTTAGGGTTTGGAGTTTAGGCTGCTGGAAGTAGGGTTTAGGGTCCCGGGTTCAGGGTTTCGGGCCTACGCTATAGCATCGGACATGATTTCGCCGCCTTAGGGTTCAGGGTTCACGGCTTAGGTTTAGTCTATAAGGGTTTAGGGTTTAGGTGGCTGCGCCGACCGGGTTCGCATGTTCGGCATGTGATGTGGGCGAGGGGGTGGAGCTCGGTGTCCGGAATGACTGCAGGG
>CAJNDV010032683.1:7397-21196 GCA_905221635.1 Symbiodinium sp. CCMP2456 | reverse complement strand
GCGGCTACGTGAGCATAGTGGGTAAAGGTATGTTGAGGGTAGATAGCAACTACCGACATCCCTGTCAGAAAAACTCGCTTGACTAAGGTTCGGGCTCAGGGTTTAGGGTTTAGGGTTATAGGGCTTGACTACAAGGTTATGGGATTGAAGAACCTGGCGTCAAACTTGAATTTTACGCGTAAGCCTGAAATATTTCGGAAACGGTCCCTGCACCCGAACGCACCTGCACCCGTGCTCGCTCCGCCTCAACACGGATCCTGAGACTCGATATACGAGGGAGCCGGCTTCCGAGGTGTCGGATCTGGGAATTTAGGTTTTGGGTTTGAGTTTGGAGTACCTAAACCCGAAACCCTAAACCTAGTTTCGGGATTTTGGGTTTAGGGTTTGAGTTTGAGGTTTGTTTAGGGTGGTCTGGGGGTGTAGCGTTTAGGGTCGAAGTTTGACTTTTAAGTCCAGGTTGGTCTCGGGGTTTAGGGCTGACAGTTTCAGTCCAGGGTAATTCAAGGTTAGAGTGTGCATATATATATATATATATATATGTGTGTGTGTGTGTTTGCATGTGTATACATATATATGTTTGTGTATACATATATATATATATATTCATATTTCTTTATTATTTATGTTTCTTTGTTTAGTGTGTTCTCTGATTTCTGTAGTTATTTCGTGATCTATTTTGTTGTTTAGCTCTTGTTCGTTATGTATGTCGCTCTATCTTTTTTTATGCCGTTATTTATTTCGTTAGTTATTGTTTGCTTTTGTTATGTCTTTCTGTCTGTCGTTATTCATTTATCTCTGTCGTTTTCTTTCTGTCGTTCGCTCGTTCTTTATTTAACTCTTTATTCGGCTATTTTCCTATTCATCTAACTTTATACTTATATCTACTGAAATTCTCTCTGTCTCTCTCTCTCTCTCTTTCTTTTTCTCTCTGTTGTCTCTCTCGGGCTTATCGGGCTTAGATATAGCGTCAACCCTAAACCCCAGTCCTTACGATGTAGGGGCCTCATGAATTAGAGTAGGGTTGTGGGGTTCCAAAAAAATTCTAGTATAATATACCCCAAGCCCTATTCTCTCTATTAACGCCCCTAAACCCTAAACCCGTCTAGTAGCCCTTAAAGAACCCTTTAAAGGAACCCATCAAGGAACCCTACTCCAATAATTAAGGCCCCTTTGTTAACCCACAGTCCCAAGGTTCTGCGTCTGAGGATCGACCTGCAAACGTCGAGGGGAGCGACGGCTCAAGGAGGTGAGTCAGGATCGCGGGGCTTTGGCTTTAGGGATTGGGGTTTAGGGGTTTGGGGGGGCCAGTTCACGGGGTTTAGAGTTTAGGGTTAAGGGTTTGGGTTGAGGGTTTGGGGTTTAGTGGTGTTCAGGGTGTAGGGTTCTCTGCTTCGAGATTACAGCTGGCTTTATGTTGCAGAATTAGGGGTGTAGGGCGCCCTAAACCCTAAACCTACGAACACCCCCATGGTAGCGTCCACCCACCACCGCTATGCAACCCCATGTCGCACATACGTCCCAAACCTCCCGCCCCTGAGCCCCAAACAACCCGCAAGCCGAAACCGTCGTCGTGCCCAACCTCCAAGCCCCCTCAGATAGCAGCCTTAATAATTAGAATTGGCTTTTGGCTTTTGTTTATCCTTTAGTCACAAGTACTTATTTAGGCCCCTACACTTAGCTATAAGTAGTGACTTAGACTCCTACATTTAGTTATACGTAATTCTCTAGGCCCCTACATTGAGTTAGAAATACTTTTCTAGGCCCCGACATTAGGGGGTTTCAGAAAATAGGGGACCCTAATATAGTACCCTAAATAGTAGGATCCCTATTATAAGGACCCCCCAAAATAACGACCCCCTATTTTCGGAAACTCCCATTAAGTACCATGCTCCTGCATACCCCAGACAACCGCAAAGCCCCCGATCCTGCACACGGCAGACCTGAGCCCTCACCTCAGTTCTAGAATTTAGGGTTTAGGGTTTAGGGTTTAGGGTTTATACAAGGGTTTAGGGATTAGGGTTTTGGGCTTAGGAGTTGGGGTTTAGGGTTTGGGGTTTAGGATTTAGGGTTTTGGGCTTCGGGGTTTAGGAGTTGGGGTTTCGGGTTTAGGATTTAGGAGTTGGGGCTTAGCGTTTGGGGTTTAGGATTTAAGGTTTTGGGTTTTGGGTTCAGGAGTTGGGGTTCAGGATTTAGGGTGCCCCTACCCTAAACCCTAAACCCTAAACCCTACCCCCCACCCGAGACGATCACTCGCTGCCTCAGGGATGAGACCCACTTCACGCAGCAAAGGCTGCAGCCGATCCCAGAAAGCCTTTTGGGGGCTCATGGTTTTGGGTTTGTCCGGGCTTATGGTTTAAAAGCAAGGGGTAGAGAATGGCTGTTTAAGAATCGGATTTAAGGCCCCTGAACCCTAAACCGTTTAAGGCTCAGTACCCAGCGTTTCTTGCGATGGCTTTGAGCGGCAGCCAGGTGTAGGGCCTACGAAATCGACGGCGGACCGCAGAGTTCGAAGCTACAGGAGGTAGTGCTGCTTGTTATTGGCCCTGGGAACACCTAAAACCCTAAACCCAAAGTCCAAAGGCCCTAAACCCGAGACCCTAGACCCTAAAGCCTAAACCCTAAACCCTAAACCCTAGACGCTAGATCCTAGAGCCTAAACCCTAAACCCCAAACCCTAGACCCTAGACCCTAGACTATAAACCCCAAAACCCTTTAAGGGTTTACTCGTAGCCACGAGGCCTTCTGGGACACGAGCTCGAGAACTCGCGAGACAGATGCATTCGCCAGCTCCTCGGCCCGTAGCTGCTGCCGCTGGAGGAAGTCCTTCAGGGCGTTTAGGGCTTAGGGCTTAGGGTTTAGGGTTAGGGCTTAGGGTTTAGGGCGTAGGGCTTTGGGTTTAGGATTTAGGGAGTAAGGGCACCACTGGAGGGTTTCGGGATTTGAGATCTAAGATTTAGGGCGTAAGGTTTACAATTACGATATTTGGGGCTCCTTAAAACTAACATGGAACCCGGAATGAGACCAACTACCGACGACTGTCCTTTTGAAAAGCGGCAGATAAAGCAGCCTGACGAAGGATCAGACTAACGTCTGGGGGCCTGTTATAGTATACTTATGCTAAGGAACCCCAAGGAATGATATTGGCAACTATCTTGGCTTCCACCTTAAGGGCTCACCTTCGAGCATCGTACCTGAGGGTTGAGGGTTTTGGTGTTGAGGGTTTAGGGTTTATGGTTTAGGGTTTAAGGCTTAGGGTCTAGGGTTTAGCGTTTAGGGTTGAGGGTTTAGGGTTTAGGGTGGCCTACACTTCAGGACTAGCATCGGGGCCTCAATAGTCAGACTAGGGTTTCAGGACCCCTTATACTCTAATTATAAAATTTATTTGGGACCCATGATACTCTAATTTTAAATAAGGACCCCGCAAACCCTAAACCCTAAACCCTTTTTGCTATAAGGAACCCCAAAGTAGTGTGGGTAATTATGTAGGCTCACCCTAAACCCTAAACCCTAAACCCTAAACCCTAAACCATAAACCCTGTAGGCTCCTAAAGTAGCCCCAGAGCTTGGGCTTGATCCCTCAACCCTAAACCCCTGGAGCTCGCCCCAAAAACAACGTAAAGGAAAGAAGACTGGGTTTAGGGTTCAGGATTTAGGGTTTGGGTTTAGGGTTCAGGATTTAGGGTTTAGGGTTTAGGGTTTAGGATTTAGGGTTTAGGGTTTTTTTTGCTATGGCCATGCGCGCTCTGTAAACGCGCGCTTAGGCGCCAGCTCAAAAGAAGGGCTTCTCACCAGCTTGGCTATTTTCAAGTAACGACTGTTGGGGTTTGCGGTGTGGTCCGGCTTAACTTGGGGGAAGAATCTTGAGGAGCATACTTCTAGCCAGTAGGGAAACTGCATTCCTCTTCGGCGGCCTTTAAGGAGTATTCTATCCTTAAAGGCAGGTCCAAAAACAACATTATGTGTAGGGTCCTCTCTGGGTGTTCCTAACAGTTTTATATGGAGTTGGTACTGACGATAGCTGAGAGACTGTGAGGGTAGGGTGGGGCAGCTAGCCTGGTTCCATACCTCTTGGTTGCTAATGTGTGAGTAGTATGATGCCTTGATCCCGATAGCCCTGCGCAAGAACCTAAAGTATTGTCCGTCGATTCTATGGAGCTGTTTGGCCGTAAGGGTCAGGGAGTCTAGACCGTACAACATAACACTCGTAAATGTGGCCTCGAAAATTTTGATCTTAGCTGTACGACGTAGGGTACTGTTCCAAATAAGGCGTAGCTTTTTGTAGGCTTCCTCTGCTAGGCCGAGTCTATGATAAAACGCGGTCTCGAAGGGTTTAACCCAGGTAATCATGGCTCCTAGGTATTTAACCGTAGTCACCGATGGAACCTTCGAGCCGTCCCTGAATTTAAGGGCGGTGTGATCAGCCTGAGGATGCATCAGTAACTCCGTCTTTTGGTTGTTTAATCGCATACCATATTCCGACGCTACACTTTCCAATGCGGTAAGCATGCTTTGGAGCTGCTGTTTTGTTATTCCTAGTAAAAGGGTGTCATCAGCGTATTCAAGGTCATAGGTGGGTTGTATTACAGACCACGTGTTAACTGGAACGCCTTGCGCCAAGAGCTCCGCATCTACATCCTGGAACATGACAGTTAAAACAGCAATAAATAAGTAAGGGCTTAGTGGACACCCTTGCCTAATGCCCGCCTTAACTTGACCTACTGCGGTTTGGCCTTGCATCCCTCTTACCGCGAATGACGGCGCTTCATAAAGGGATGCGATCGCGAGCATCATGGCATCGGAGATCCCTAGTCGAACTAGGGCCTCGAGCATGGCGGTGTGGTCAAGCGAATCGAAAGCTTGCTTCCAATCCAGAAATAAACAATGTAGCGGAGTGTTAGTCATAAGAGACCATTCCATAGCCCGTCGAAGTGTGAACAGGGGCTGTTGCGTGCCGCGGTGTGGCCTAAATCCGTACTGAGAGTACCGCAAACGTGGCTCTATAAGTTTGGCCAATCTGGATTGGATCATGCTGGCGTAAATTTTATACATAACATTAAGTAGCGATATGGGCCGGTAGTTTGCTGGGTCCGTGTCCGCTCCCTTGCCTTTGAAGATTGTGACCACTGTGGCTTCTCCCCACTGCTGCGGTGTGTTCCCCGAATCCCACGCCAGATTGTAAATACCAAGCAGAGTTTCCTCTCCCTCCTGGTCCAGAGCCATGAAGAGTTCGTTGGCTAGACCGTCCGGTCCCGGCGCCTTTTGCCGTTTAAGTTTGCCGAGAGCCTCCCCTAGGTCTGAGATCGTGAATGGAGGTTCGTCCTGCGCTGTGTCATATAGTTGCGGTCTGTTTTGCCGACGTGTAGCGGTGTGGTCAGAGATGTCCGGTGTACCCCACTGCTTGTTTTGAAAATGGTCCCGAAACACCTCATGAATTTTCGACCAAGGCTGAGGTATACCGTCTTTAATCAAGTGCCTTTTGGTGCCTGTGAAACCCTTACGCTGTCTGCGCACAGTGTTCCACACAGTGGATCGGTTGCCCCCCGGGTCCTCTGTGAGTTGTTTGTGCACCCAATTCACCATATCCTTTCGAGCCATACGTTTTGCCTTGTTTTTCAGAGACTTCCACCCTTCCGTTTGGTTTGCTTGCGCCGTCCTGGCCTC
This sequence comes from Symbiodinium sp. CCMP2456, assembly GCA_905221635.1. Classification (NCBI taxonomy): domain Eukaryota; class Dinophyceae; order Suessiales; family Symbiodiniaceae; genus Symbiodinium; species Symbiodinium sp. CCMP2456. Next base: position 15,535 of record CAJNDV010032683.1, on the reverse strand, counting down.
AGCTAATGATTGCAGCGTTGCGTCTGTGATCCATGGTGTTTTGGGCTTGCGTAGGTGTGGTTGAAAGACTGCTTTGGCCGAATAGTTTAGTGCTTGCGCGAATTGCGTGGCGGTGTGGTTGGTGCTATTACCATCCTTGTCGGGCGGTTCCGTTGGAGGTGCCTCTGTTCTCCCGCCTTCGGCACGGGAGAGGCCACTGCCTTTCTTCGCCAGTCGATCCGCTATCTCGTTGCCTTCTCTTCCCGCGTGCGCCTTGACCCAGTGAAAGCTGACCGTCATGCCGCATTTATACGCCAGTCTTTGTGCGAGGTTCACCAATGTGCGGTGTGTTTTGGCTTTCCAACGACCGGTAATGACGTTTATTGCCCACTGACTGTCCGAATGTATCGTAACCTTGGTTTGTTCAGTTTCATGCGCGTACAACAAAGCTTCTACGATAGCTGACACCTCCCCCGTATTGTTAGAACCAACTGTGGCCCCGAGGTAGTCTACTCGGTAAGGGTCCGTGATTACCGGACCTGCCGCCGTGTACCAACCGTGCGTGGTGGGCGTCGCCCATCCCCAGCCTGCTGGTGTGTTTGCCGAGCACCTTCCCTTAGTTCCTGATCCGTCCGTGAAGACTACAAATGTGGCGGTGTGGTCAGAAGACTTAGGTTCCACCGTTCCCTCTGCTACAGTGCCTGAGACCCCTAGTTGGTCCTTCCATTGCCGGTTAAAAACCTCCTTCAGCTGCGGTGTGATTTGACCTAGGTTCAGCCTAGGTTCCGCTGCTTGGACCTTAACTCTGGACGCAAGCTTAACCTGAAGCTCCGTAACCAGGAGATAATGATCTGAGGGGAATCCTGTGTGCAACTTAGAGCGGCAGCTGTTTACTGACGAGAGCCATTGTACTCTAGTGAAACAGTGATCTAACCTCTGGAAGCGGGTAGGATCAGGATGCGGGTCTTTACGACTGGGGGGCAGCGGTGGGGGCAGGTCAAGGAAGGATCTGATAAGTGCTGCTTCAGGCAAGCAGGTGTGGCCCAAGGTATCCTGTAGTTTGGCATAGAACTGTTGAAGTACTAAAGGATCCGTTACAAACTGGGACCACTCTTGTGGAGGTGCTGCCTTGTCCCGATATGTGATGTGGTGAATGGGTAGGGGAGTCTTGTATGATGCTACCTCTAGCATGTCAAGCTGCTGCATGGTTCGAATGCAGAGTGACCTATTAGATTCGGCGGAGTGGTCAATATGTGCCCTTCCTTTACCATACGTAAAAGGTCCTGTAACCCCATGATCTGTGTGGTGTTGGGCCTGGAATCTCACATTAAAGTCTCCTACTATATAAAGGGGTTCGGGCTGTGGGATTTTGCCGCAGTGGTCCTCTCTTATTGAACACTAGATGAAGGATGCGGTTGGAAAGCTGTAGAATGTCCGCGAGGTGTGGCCTAAGTCTTGGATGGATCACTGCCCCTACGCCTGCGTGTTTGTCCCTACCGTTACCAGAAAGAATCACGAGGTGCCCTTCCGACGTATAGGAATAGTACGAGGTCGACTTAGTCTCTGACAGCATCACCAGATCCAAATTGTGCTCCGCCATCATTAAGATCAGAGTCTTTAGCTTGAGTGTATCAGCCATTCCCTGAACATTAAGAGAACCCACACGCAACTTAGAGTTATACTCTAGAGGCGGTGTGGTCTTGTTTTTCTGGACCTTCTTTTTCTTTTCTTTCCCCTGTCTATCCTGCCATGAGATAGACTGCCGGTACCACTTAACCATGGTCCTCATCATGGCCGACAATAACTTTTCTCTACCGCCTTCAAGATCAAGATTATCGCAGAATTTCGACATGACCAACTTCAACTCGTCGTTCTCGACGAGGCTGGTCTTCACCATCAGGTTCTGCAAGTCCTCCAGTGTGCTGGCCCTAGATGAAGAGACCGTGTAGGACGAGTCGGCGGTTTTGGTGGTGGTCAACATTTCCACCTTCGCGTTCATTATCGATTTGATGATGAAGGCCGTCTTGGAGGCGTCGACACTTGCCATCGAGGCCTGCATCAGTGCTCTCTTGATAGCCTCATTCTTCATGAGCCCTTGCTCGAACAACTGCAGCTGTTTCAAGGCAAAGCTGAGGTTGATGTTCTCGATCTTCGAGTCCTTCCCCGTCATGCTGTGGATGCCGACTGAGGCAGAGACCGTCTCCAACACAATCACGTAGAACCCTTTTACATGACGGCCGTCCACCTCCACGTTCTTCTCCTGCACCTCCTCCGCCAACTCCCTATACTTAGAGATCTTGTTGGCCACGGAGTCCTCCTTCTTCTTCGTTGAGACTGCGACCTCCACGATGAAGACCCCCTCTGTGCCCTCGAACATGAAGTCTGGCGTCACCCTCTTCCTGATCTGGATCTTCTTCATGTAGTTCACCTCCTGGTCCGTGTAGCTCGCCGCCACTCCGAGGAGCTTCATGATGTGGGCAGTCACCAACTCGTGACGGATGAACAGATAGTCCTTCAGGGTCTGGATGTTGTTCAGCTTCTTGCAGTCGCAACCAGTAGCTCTCATCGTGGCCTCTATGTTGAAATCCCTCGCCATGAAGCTGTTGATTGCGACCTTCGACCTCCTCTTGGAAGACATCGTCATGGCCGCCCTGGTCTTCATCAACTTCAGCTCGTTGTCCTCGAGCTTGGTCAAGTTGGCTGCCAAGGTGAAGAACCTGGGCCTGGCCGTCGATTCCATTATCTTGTTCGTCTCCTCCGCCGTCGAATAGAAGGTGAACAAGTCAGAGTCCGCCACGGTCATCGGGGTCAAGGCAATGCAGATGGTGGCGTAGTACTCTTGTGAAGACGTCTTGGTCATCACATACCCATTCATCATGTTCTCGGTGACGTCCGTCTCGACGCTGTCGGCCGTCATGATGAAATAGGCCCTGTTGGTCTCCACCAGCTCCAGGTCAGTGATGATCTTGGCCATCGACGGCACATTGATCAAGTTGGTGTTAGACGTTGCCTTCCAGAGCACGTACAGGGTCTCCGACAGGTAGGTGTTGTCTAAGGACATAATCATGTCAGCAGCCAGGTTCGGGATGGACGCCGTGCGGGAGACTGCCAACTTCAACTCCGTCGTCCCGTTCTGGTTTTCGAAGTCGAAGGTCATGATTAAGCCATCGGAGATCTCCGACACCTCTTCCGGAATCAGCACCGCCCGGTTCATGACCACGGACGACATGGCCAGGAAAATCCGGGAGATCATGAACAGGCTCTAAACTTAAGATTCTTGACCAAGTTATAGTTCATGTCCTACATTGTCTATTATCAACATCTCGACGAGTTTGTTCATGGTGATCCTGTTAACCGCGACAGCGAGATTCAGATTAACGCGGCATGAACGCTGGTCAACACGGAGGAGCTGTTCCCTCTCTTTTCCCCTATAAACGGACTCTGTCGCCTCCTTGGAATTGTCAGTAAGGTGCTGGTCGTCCTGATCTTGTACTCATGGCTGGAGCGAAGCCTCGTCCATCATCATGTCCATGAAAATCATAATCTTGTTCTGGACCATAATTATAGTCAGACTCTTCCTGGCCGTACTCCCACTGCGTGTTGGCCCTGAGCTTTTCGTCGACGGCGTAGAACACGTCCTCCATCTTCATCGTCCTGGTCCTCTCGGGGTCCGAGTAGGCGACCTGGTCCTGGTCGAAGTAGATGTCACAAAACATCATCTTCTTGGAGTCCATAGTGACCACGTTCGACAAGTCCTCGAAGAACACAGACGACTGCGTGTTGAGCCTCAGCTTGTACAAGTGCACTGCCATCTCTATCAAGATGGTCAACCCCGGCAAGGAACTCTCCGAGAACGAGTTAGACACCTTGACGTAAAAGCCGCCGGTGGTCACCAGCATGAGGACCATCCTCGTCACATAGCGCTTGAAGACGTCCTCCAAGGCCTCCACGCTGGTATCCCCCATGCGAAGTTCTTCATGGAGAATGTCAAGTATGTAGTTGTCTTTGTCAATCATGGTGAAAGGGGTCGAGCTCGTCAGCCTCGACGACCTGGTGTCCGTGATAGAGATGTCGCCCGGGATGATGTCGTAGATCATCTTGATGGAAATGTTCTCCTTCAATGACCCGTCCGCCATGATTGTCGGGTAGCTGTCTTCGGAGCTTGTGGCGATGTAGTCGAGGACCAAGGAACTCTCATTCCGCTTAAAGGACCTCTTGGCGATCTTCGTCCAGTATATGGCGGTCGAGAGGGTCGCAAGCATCTTCATAGTCTTCGACATCGCCAACTGGATGGAGCATCGCGTGGAGACCCATTCCAACCCGGCCTGCACCAAACTGACGGACCTGGCGTGAGAAGACACGGTACCAGCCGGCGCCAGGGACTTGATGACCGACCTGAACTGTATGGCCGTAGTTGCCGGTGGAATGATCGTTGAAAGAGACGACGGCGTCAGGACGTTGGACTTGTTGCTCTGGTCCGCCAAATGAGACTGCATGAACCTCCTCACGATCGGAATCAGGTTCTTGTTCGCCTGGTCAACCTCGTTGAGGATCCTATCGGCCACGACTGTGAACCTTTTCACTGTCGTCGACCCGATTGCGGAGAGCGATAGGATCGCTAGGATCCTGATGATCTGGTGCGCCTCAAGAGTAGGTTCAAGTTGTTGAAGGATATCTACTGCCTGTTGTCTATAAGTGTGCGAATTAGTTCCTCCTGCCATCCTGATGTCGAACGAGATGGACGGCAAGTAGGTGTCCGCTGTCAAGAGGGCAGTCAGCGCATCTATCGAGCTGATTTCGACTCGGGACGAGGCAGCCATCTTTCTGTACTTCCTATTCTACCAGGCAGTCTAATCGGAGACAGACACAGAGGTGTTCTCCTCAAGGCACCCGATGAACTACATACATCTAGCACTTCCCTTGAGTCCACGGCGACATGGAAGCAGAACAAATGCCGAATCATCACACGAACTAGAACACGGCACTGAACTCTTCTTTTACTTCCCCGCCTTCATGACCATGGTATAGACGTCGAAAATCTCGGTCGAGGCTGACTCTGTCTCATTCTTCAACTCGTCATGCATTTTGATCTTGAGCAGGTTAATGATGAGCTTTTTAGCGTCCATGTCCGTAATCTCATACATGTCCATCATCTCATCCGCAACGGTCATGATGAACTTCAAAGTGCAGTTCGTGTTCGTGTCAAACAAAGTCTTGAGCGTCGTCCACTTGGTCAACCTGTTGTCTATCAGGTTGTTAGTTACTTTGGAGATGATAGTGAGGATGGACTCCGTCATCCTCCTGGCTGCCGAGAGGGTGTCCTTGTCGGGAAACTCCGTGCTGGTCGACTTGTACTCCTTCAGGGACATGGTGTGACCCTTGACTTAATGTTGTTATATGTCACCATCATGTAACTCATAGTGTACTAGGCTGTTCTCAAGGATAGGATCAGAAAATTGGCTTAGGGGGCACTCTGTGTGGGTTTAGGGTTTAGGGTTTAGGATTTAGGGTTTAGGGTTTAGGGTTTAGGATTTAGGGCTTAGGGTTTAGGGTTTAGGCCAAAGACTCGAAGAACCGTTTGGGGTATGTTATAGAAGACCTATAAAAAGAAACCCCCATGCAATGAACACCTTAGTATAACCCCACAAGGCGCCGCAACATCGTGGCTCAGAAGAAGTTAGTGCGGACCCTTGGAATCAGGACGTCGGGACGCGGAGAAGTCTGCAGAGTCCTCCAGGGAGTGGCTTTCGTCGTGCTCGAGTAGGCGAAGGACGCCCCTGATCCGAAGTGCAATTCTTTTCTTGGGAGGGTCGGTGTACTTAGTAAGTAGGGCTATCAGCAAGAGAACTACACTTAAACATCAGTGTACTGAGTAAGTTGGGTTAGCACCACTGAAAACCCTACATCGGGTGCTTCTATGCCTACCTATCAAGCTCCATGATCCCCTCTAAAACCCCCTAACGCCCCAAACCCGATACCCTGAGCACTGAAACCCCGAGCCCCTCAAACCCGAGGTCTCATACCCTCAAACCCTACACGTTGAAGCGTTGAGGGTTCAGGGATTTGTGGGGTTTAGGGTTTGGGGATTAGGGTTTAGGGTTCAGGGATTAGTAGGGTTTAGGGATTCGGGTTTGGGGTTCAGGGCTTCATGGAAATACAAGTCGCAATGTTTCTCGCGTCCATGAATTTGCTACCCAAAATCCGGAAACTTCCAAACCCAAAACACTGATCTTCCAAATCCCTAAACGCAAAACCCGAACGAGCCAAAATCCCAGAACTGCTGAATACGGGGTCAACGCCAAAGCTGTCTCTGGGCTGCATGTCTTCTTGGGAAGATGATGCCCTAAACCCTAAACCCTAAACCCTAAACCCTAAACCCTAAACCCTAAACCCCAAACCCTAAACCCAAGACGGCACAAGCCCACTTCATCCTAGGGTCCGGCTCTGGGGCTTCGGGTGTGGGGTTTTTTCACGATTTCCAGAATGATTTTTGCTAGGAAACACGAGAAAATGCTGTAAATATGGGGCCCCCATAACGTTCCACCCTTTTTTTTTCAGGGTTTGGGTTTAGGGTTTAGGGTTCAGGGGTGCAGGGCTTAGGGTTTAAGGTTTAGGAACTAGGAACTCTTTTATCAAGCAGGGTGTCTGGCAGATGCACTACTACTGTACGGTTCTGTCGTCGATGATTAAAGGGGCGGGAGACTACTGACCTATGTCTACTAAACCCTAAACCCTAAACCCCTAAACCCTAAACCCTAAACCCTAAAACCAAACTCTTCTCCCAAACCGCGCCTCACCTCTTCAAGCTTTGTGTCGATCTTTTGGAAATCTTGGAGCATGGAGACCACTTTGCTCAACCTGTGCAATCCAGCTTAAGGCGCATGAAACCCCAAACCATACAGCTGACACCAAAAGGTTGATATCCGATGTCGCTTGCAATGCTCCCTTCTTGCGCCCTTCGAAAGATTGGGACTTCAAGCTTGGAGTATATGACAATGACAATGGTAGTGACAATGATAATAACAACAATGAGAAGGACGTGGATGATGACGAATCTGATGCTGGTAGCATTATCACATTCTGCCGCTGCTGCTGTTAACACTACGAACACGAGGACGAGGACGACACGACTGGACGAACATGATAATCACAAAACAGCAGTAACACTACCGTAGCCAGGATACTTACTGCTCTGCTTGTCCGTGTTGCTGACCACCGACTTTGACCCACACTGTACATCCTGAGTCCCTAACCCTGTTGAGGGTCTAGTCTAGGGGAAATCCTAAACTGCTTATAAGACCTCTGACAGAAAGAGCAAGCGGGTACAAAAAACACCAGCTTCCCTTGCACAGCATACAAGATATGAAACAATGAACCCATATTGACACCCGAAGCCCTGCACTATGGCACCCTAAGCAACCCTCATTCTGTAAAGAACTCAAACCTAAAGTAACGTACCCTTATCTTCATCCTTATCCTCATTCATCTCATGATTACCATTATCATCGTTATTATTGTCATGAACTCTTTCATACTTATTCTTATGAACAGTCTTACACAAAGAAGAAAGGTTTACCCCGATGCCTGGAGCCCGGGCTCTTGGCAGTACCGAAGAGCTTGCTGTTCAACTCCTGAATCTCGGCCTTGGGATTCTGACTGAGGCCCGAAAGAGGGCTTGGGGGTTTGGGGTTAAAGGAGATCCAGGGCTCGTCAGTTTGGAGTTTAGGATTGAGGATTTTTATGAGGTTTAGGGTTTAGGATTGAGAATTTAAGAGTTTAGGGTTTAGGGGTTCAGGGTTTGGCGTTACCTGCACCCCACAGCCCTCGACACCACCAGAAACATTTCAGGGTTTATGGTTCCAGGCGGGGCACCTAAATCACCTGCCGAGCATGCACATGCAGACAACAGCGCGGATCGGAAACAGCACAAATCCTGAGGTCTAGAAGCACAAGGCGGAAATCGGAGAAGATCCCGTTTCGCAAAAGGTGAAGTTCATGTAGCTTGGGTTTAGCATTTGGGCCATCTCAGGTTACGGCTAGTAGGTGAGGTGAGATTGGGTAAACCTGCTAGCATTGCGTTTGCATGGAGTTATTTGGTTTCGATCGGTGAGGCTAGGCTCGGTCAGGCTTAGGTTTAGGTTAGGTTTAGGGTTTAGGGT